>PVKS010038372.1:0-17968 GCA_004027875.1 Aplodontia rufa
GTGAAATCCTCAGGAAGTTGTTTTTTAAGAATAAAGAAAACCTATATGGAATCTTTCCAGTTTCCTTGTGTCCAAATGAAGAGAAGAGAAGAGAAAACTCCTTAGGAATTAGTGTTTCTTGATATTCCTTTCCAAGTATCTCTTGTTAAAATCTCAGCATGCAGGAAGAGAGTAAACATAGTTCCTTAGGCCTCATAGCCGCTTGTAAAAGATGGCTATCAGGCAGATAACTAGCTGGGGTCTCCTTCCCTTTTACAAGGGAGCTAAGCTGCAATGTGATAGAATGAGGTTTTTCTTGGGCATTTCTGGGTTATGCAGGCTGGTATAACCTGGCATAACATGAGAACGAAGCTCCTGCCTGAATTAGTGGACATCCTTTTTCAGGGGGCTTCTGACTGTCAGCAATCCCATCTCTCCTTTCCCTAAACCCTGCTGGATTTATTGCTGCCTTACCAGCAGGATGTGAAGGTCTTTGTTTGCCACATGCCAAAAACCTAGGGAATCCAGACTTAGTGGTATTACTGGTATTCCCTTTGCCATTATAATATTTAATGCCCCACAGTAGAAAAGCAGCCTAGAGTGGCCTGCAGTTGAGGCCTTATTTAGCATGGAGGATCTAAGGGAGGATATTTGCCAACTAGTTGTAGCTTTAAAATTTGCCTTACACGATTCTAAACCTGCTTTTACAAAGGACCGAGACCAAACACTTCACCAAATTCTGTCTCCCTAAATTCCTATAATTGTTAATCCTATAAAATATCTGTGCATCCTAATTTATGAGCTAAAACACTAAAGCCTAACCTCTACAGAGACAAAAAGGGTAAACATGTCTTAATTACTGCTAAGGAGTTAAAATTCAACCTCCACTAAGCCAGGAAAGGCAAACATGTCTCTCTGTAGATGTCTTATGTATACTATTTCTTTGTTCCTTAGTTCTAATTATTTTGCTTTCTATATCCAATTTTGTTTTAAAGTCAGTATAGCTTCATTTTCCATGATTTCTATGTGTTTTAACAAGCATCCTTCCCAACAATCTGCAACAATTGTCTAAGCAATAGAATTCTCATAGCAATCAGAGAGTTTCAATGGACATTGCCTCCTCCAGGGATAGACAGAGTAGAAACATTTCAGAAGAGGGAGAGACTGCTTGGCTCACGCCCTGGGGATTAATGGGTCACCTCTTTCTCAAAGACCTTAGATCTGACCAAGACTTCGTCTCAGGATCCCAGATTCATTGAGTGAGGGTGCTCTACACCATCGGGACAAGCCCGTCAGAAACAAAGAGAAACAGGTTGTGATCAATGCTGGTACCCCTGGGGGCTGTCGGGAGAGGAGATCCGGGGAGAAGCCTTTGAGACCCACCAGGGATTGACCCTGGCCAGAATCTCTCAGTGGCTTCACTCCTTCACTCAACTCCTCGCATCCAAAGTTAACCAGGATTAGAGGGCAACTGTCTACTAATGCCAGACACGCTCCAAGCCCATCCAGAAAGAGAGAAAGAGGCTGAGCTGTGCTTGCAGGGAGCTTATCTCGGTGATGATCTTGTTCCTGATGGATCCCCCATCTGATGCCAGTGATGTGGATGTCAGGTTCGTGTCCTCTCAGAGTCGAAGAATGAAATCGAGGGACACCGAGGCAAGTGTAGTAGACAAGTTTTATTATAGAAAGCACAGAAAGTAAAGCATAGGGAAAAGAGCAGACTTCCCCCAGGGTGGGGGAAGGGGACAAAGCCGATGAGGCAGTGAGGTTTGCCCCTTTTATATGACAACCTCTCCTGTATTGGTCACTGCTTCCCTGCCGATGTACAGGGGCTGGGAATTCTGGTCCAGTCTCTGATCCATGCATTAGGTTCTTTGATCCATGCCCTAGGCATGGATCCTTGCTTAGCAGCAGGGAGTGTCTGCATCTGAGCCTATCTTATCAGACCCTCATTAGCATTGGGGGATGTCTTTGCCCTCTCGGAAAAGATGATCTCCTTATCAACCCACATTGCTCTGCCTACACTGAACTGCCTTTTTCTGCCTCAACACTTAGTTGTGTATGTGGTGCTTGGGTTTGAACACAGGTCCTCATGTATGCCAGACAAGCTCTCCAATCTCTGAGCCACTGTTCTATCCCCGCAAATATGATACTTTTGTGAGGAAATAATGGTCAATTAAGCTGATACATCTAGTTTTGCTTCATCCAAATCCCACTTACACTACAGTTTAGGGGTTTTTTCTTTTAAATGTGTGAACTCAGAAGATTAAGAATAACAAAGAGCACTTTCTCATGTATTCATTTACTTGTTCAATGTCCTCTGTGGATAAGTTTCTGTTTAGCTCTTTGGCCCATTTATTGATTGGGCTGTTTGTGGTTTTGAGGTTGAGATTTTTGAGGATTTTGTAAATTCTGGATATTAGTACCCTGTCAGAAGAATTCTCTCCCATTCTGTAGGAAGTTGCTTGACAATTTTGATCATTTCCTTGACAATTTTGATCATTTCCTTGACTGTGCAAAAGCTTTTCAGATTTATGACATCCCATTCACTAATTTTTGACTTTACTTCTTTTACTTTAGAAGACATGTTGAGAAAGTCTTTGCCTACTCCCAAATGCTGGAGTGTTGTTCCTAACTTTTCTTCCAGCAGTTGCAAGGTAACTGGCTTGATTCCTAGTTCCATTTTGATTTGATTTTCATGCAATGTGAAAGATAAGGGTCTAATTTCAACTTTCTGCAAGTGGCTGTCCAATTTATCCAGCACCATTTGTCAAATAGGCTGTCTCTCCTTCATATTTTATTTTGTCCCCCTTTGTCAAATATCAAGTGTTTAAAGATTTGTGGGTTTGTTTCAGGGTCTTCTATTCTATTCCATTTTCCTTCAATCTTTTTTTTTTGTTTTTTTTTTAATTAAAGAGAGAGGGACAGTGAGAGAGACAGAGAAAGAGAGAAACAACTTTATTTAGTTTTTCACATGGCTTTAGTTGCTCCAACACTTAGTTGTGTGCTTGGTGCTGGGGTTTGAACCTGGGTCCTTGTGCTTGCCAGGCAAGCGCCGAAACCGCTAAGCCACCGCTCCAGGCCAAAATGGCAAAGGATTTAAAAACAGCAAAGCATTAAACTAAGTATAGCCATCTTTTTTTTTTTTTCAGGGCTTAGGATCAAACTCGGGGCCTTGCACGTGCTAGGCAAGTGCTCTGCCACTGAGCTAAATCCCCAACCACCCTTCATTCTTACCTTGATACCCACACTATGTCATTTTTGTTTCTATAGCTCTATAGTATAGTTTTAGATCTGGTATAGCAAAACCACCTGTTTCATCTTTCTTGCTTAGTAATGTTTTGGCTATTCTAGGTTTCTTATTGTTCCAAATGAATTTGAGAATTGCTTTTTTCTATATCTGTAAAGAATGGCATTGGTATCTTGATGGGGATTGCATTGAATCTATACAGAGCTTTTGGCAGAATGGCCATCTTTATTATATTAATTCTATCTAACCAAGAGCATGGAACATCTTTGAGCAAGCCAATGAATACATGAGAAAGTGCTCTAAATCACTAGTAATCAGAGAAATGCAAAGCAAAACTACATTAAGATTTTTACCTCTCTCCAGTCAGATAGTCAAAAATGAAGAATATAAGCAATAATAGATGCTGAAGGGGTTACAGAGAGATAGGAACACTAGCACACCGTTGGTGGAACTGCAGACTGATACAGCCCCTCTGGAAAGCAGTGTGAAGAATCCTCCAAAACTTAGGTTTGAACCCATATGATCCAGCTATCCCTCTCCTGAGTATTTTTCCAGGGGAGCTGGAATCAGCACATTATAACCACACAGCAAAATCCATGTTCATAGCAGCTCAATTTACAATAGCTAAATTATGGAACCAACCCAGATGCCCCCACTGGATGAATGGATCCAAAAATTGTGGTATATATATACCATGGAGTTCTACTCAGCAATTAGAAACAATGATATTGCAATGTTTGAAGGTAAATGGTAGGCAATGGAAGAAATCATATTAAGTGAAGTTAGCCTAACCCAGAGAGTCAGGGTCAAATGTCTTCACTCATCTGTGGAGGCTGGAGCTAGACCCAGGCCTGTGTGAAAGGTGATCAACCTCATGTATTAGACCCAGCAAAGGTAACACATAGCCTAGGGCATTCATAGATATGTATCGGAAAGGAGGTGCGGAGGAGGCAGGTGGGAAGTGGCAAGGGTGGGAGAATAAGATGGGATCTAGGGGGTAAATCTAATTTAAGAATATATACATATTATATTGTTGGATGCATTTTTCATTGTACAATAACTAAGTTTCTTAATAAAAAAGAGAAAAGGAGAAAAAATGGAATAACAAAGAGAAAAGCAAGAGACAAATTCTTAGCTGCTGAGAGGCTGATGGAAGAGTAGCAACTGAACTAAAAACAATAAATTCTAAGCTGCAAGTGGAGACAACTGAGAACCAACTTATTTTATCAAACAGAACCTCACAAGTGAGGACCGTGAACACCAGGTATCTCTAGAACGGAGAGTGACAAGAATGGGAAATCTGTTGTAGAAATCTTCATATTCATAAACCTCCTGTGGTGGGTCCTTTGCTTCTCTGGGTCCATTCATGATCTTGCCCACTGATTTCTCTGGATAATAATCCAGCAACTTTGCTTAACTTGGTGTTTTCTAGAAACTTCCATGTAATTGTGATGAAATTACCCATTCCTTACATAGTTAAGTTTGGAATTTCTACTACCTTTTTCAAAACTCAATAAGATATTAGTTAAGGATACATATATATGTAGGAAGAATAAAGATAAAAAAGGAAGTGATTAACTTAAAAGTCAGAAAAGTGATGGGTCAAAAATGAGTACAAGGATTTCATTTTTTAATATTTTTAAACTTTAAATATGTATTTCATGTGTTTATTAACCAAGGTATTGCCTGAGAAGCAAGAGAAGCAGGACCTATATAAGGAAAGAGGCAAATGAAGGAAATAGATGATCAGAGGCTCAACAGGTTTATTCAGGATAAACCTATGGAGGGGGGCCAAGTGGAGTCTGGGATTCACCTGCCCCTTACAGCCTGGGGTTGATATAGAGGAAATGAGAGGGAGAAGACCAAGGTGTGGGTTTTCTGGTTAAAGCAGCAGTTTCAGTAGGGTGTGATTTTTCTGATAAGGGCCTGGAGTCAAAAGATTTTGATAAGGGTCCTAGTCAGTAGATTTCAAAACAGTGAGTAGGGGGTTTGCTGTCTGGCTCACATGACTAATTTTTGCTGATTTTCCACATACATCAACCTATATATGAATATGGTAGAAGGAATTGCCCAAAGTATTAATAGGGACTGTAGGGGAGGCCTGGAAAATCATGAACAATTGGGAGACCCAGGGATACAAGACAAAGCTTCTTGTCCCCAGGAGTCAGTCAGGAAGAAAGCTCCAGGGATTAGGAAGAAAAGTCTGCAAATCCAGCTGCTATTTATCAGGGAAGGCCTAATCCTATTTTAAAGAATTTCCAACTTATTAAGTCAGGCACCTCAGTGATAATCTCTCTTTTGATTAACTTAAAAGTACCTGATTCAGGGCTATAATCACAACTACAGTATACTTTTCCAGCAGAGCCTAGATTAATATTCAAGTAGTGATGAAGAGAGTTTTTTCATTACAAAACATCTAGTTCCTCCCTTCTGTCTTGCAGCTCTTCTAGGAGAATATGCATCACAGCTTACCCTAACCAGAAGGAGACTAGAAGCATAGTTCTAGGGACTATGATTCATCCTCCACAAGTTGACAAGTTAAAATGTTGCACAATATACTATCCTACATGAGAGATATATTTCAGAAATTTTAAAAAATTAAAATTAAATCATTTCCATTCTGATAACAAGAAAATGAAATCCCTAGGTAGCCTTCTGCAAAGAAGTCAGTGAAAATATCAATAGAGGCTGGCTTTTATTGCTAGCAGGTTTCTTTCTGGAGTGGGCTGGAGTGGTGACACAGTGGTCACAGCGCTTGCCTGGCATGTGTGGTTCAAACCCCAGCACACAACAAAGTTCTGGAGCAACAAAGGCCACATAAAAAATAAAAAATAAAAAAATTAAGGCAAATTGAATCTTCTTCTCTCTCTCTCTCTCTTTCTCTCTCTCTCTCTGTCCCTCTCTCTTAAAATCATAAACAAACAAAACAACAACAACAATGAAAGCATAGTTTTAGAAAAGTGGATTTCCCTCCATATTTGAATAAGATCATAGCAAAATGGCAACAAGGTTTGAATAGGTGGGCCCAAATAATAATGTTATCCTAAAATTAAATCATTAAATATCCAAATGAGAAATTACATCATATTTGGACATGTTTGAAAGGAGGATCAGTACACTGTGACACAGTTATTTTACTAAAAGGTTTGGGAAACATAAGCTGTCTTTTACCACACAATATTGTCATCCTAAAACACAACTTGAATTTTGAGGAGCCGTTAGAAGTCATCATCATTTTTATTGTAGTATTATTTTAATTGGGGAGGTTTAGCTTTCAGTAGCACCTAACTAAAGGATATTCATTAGCTTAGTAGAGACAACCCACAAAATTAACTGTAACCAACTAACCCTCAAGATTAGGGGTATTCAAAGAGGTGAAACAAACATTATCCACATGGCTCCATGAAGCAGGCTTAAAACAAATGAGTGGATTTCTGAAAGAAGGCAGATACTAGTTCAGGATAAGGAAAACATTACTGGCAAAGTCCATAGGGCACACAACTGGCATTTCCCAAAGGCCATGACTCTCCACCATTTGAATCCAAACCTAGATTGACAGGCTTGCTGGGGTGTTGGTATCATAATTCAAGTCTTGGCCTGGATCCCCAGTATGATAAATGTAATATTTATTGTCTCCTCTTTCCCTTCTTTAGTCCTGGGCCCTTCACATCCCACTACCACTTGCTCAATTAAGTAACAAGGTTGTTCTAAATGAGCAGCACTCCAAGGGGTCTGCCTGTGGAACTTTGTGACCCAGATTTTCTCCACCATCCCTTTTTTTCCCAGCTTAAATTAATTCTACCTATGCTGGGCCCTGCCATTTTCTTCAGTTTTTCAGTTCTTAATTCACTAAATCCCGTTTAGCTTTTCTCCTTATTGTTGAGGAGAATCTTTATCCATCTCCTCTTGTTCTTTGTGAGTGAACCAAAAACTTTAATCACAACTCATGGCTGTAGTCCTTGATTTTGTAACATCAAAATCAAGAGGAAAAAAAAATATGAGTTTCAAAATGAAAGTAGACACAACAAGGAATCCAGGCTAATATTTCAAAATTTAAAATAGTTATAAACCAGCAATCATGTTATTGAAATCATGGTTTCAGAGGCTGGAGTGATGGTTTGGTGGCAGAGTGCTTGTCTGCCATGAGCAAGAACCCAGGTTTGAATCCCAGCACCATGAACACAGCTAACTGTCAGAGAAAAAACTAGATGAAAGATTAAATAAAATGGATTCTCTGTTTAAAAAAAAAAGAAACTATGGTTTTGAAGAAAAGTCTAATGCACAGTTGCTTTCACTGAAAGAGTGTTTATTGAATGCTCACTATATGTTGGTCACTAAGTGCTGGAGAATAACTAGGTACTTTTCAAAGGGTGGTGTATGTTTTTCTCAGAGTGAAAATACCCTAGAGATTTTGAACCCAGAATGGAGTAGAAACTTGGGTCTTGCCTTTTTTCTCTAATGAAAAATTGTCAGGCAGCCTATTCTCCCTTATTAAACAATTGAGTGATGATTAGATACAAACATTTGAATATCTTATAAAGTTCTTTATGGACAAATATATGAATGTGATTTGCAACTATTTTATTTCATAATTATTTTATTTCATATTTAATAAATTCTTACTGTATAGAATTTACCTGTACCCTAGAATGAGACTTGCAAGCTTGCAAGTATATCTAAGCCAGGATGGCAAGTGGGACAAAGTAGGAATAATAGATAAGAACAGATGCCATGCCTCTCTGAGGAGGCATAACTATTCTTTGCCCATTTCATCAAAGATGGAGAGAAAAGGAAACAAAGTTAAAGCCAGCAGGATGCAAGACTTCTGAAGACCTTCAGACCTGCCATGCTGGGTTGAGTTGATCAGGTGTAGTTTTACCCCTCCAAGTCCTGACTACCAGGCACAGTCTCAATGAATCTCCGCATTCAGACTGGAGGAACTTGGAGGCCATGCAGGGGCTTAGGTTGCAGAACACAGCCCCTGTTGAGATTCCAACACTGCACAGTGGCAAAGGCACCGCTGGAATCATTTAGCCACTTCCCACAACATTTCTCAGATTTTACCCATCTGTGAGTGGCATGAATCTCATAAACAAGCTGAAGCTGGCACTCTCCTGGTCTTACTTTATTTAGAAAGGGGCATCTGGTGGTGAGTTACCCAGGGTTACCTCTCCCATTTGAAATACAGAAAATTTTCCAGTCTGCTATTTCAGTGCTTGTTATTGTTATTTGTTTGTTTGTAGAAGAAAGTGTTCTAAACTTACTAGGCTTCATCTGGTGGCCCTGCCAGAAACACATGAGACGATCTCCCGTACTCTAAGCATTAAATATCTGACAGCTGTAACAGCAGGGACTTTTTTTTCTAGGAATCATTTATCTTCCAAAACCCAATCAGCCAAGCACAGATGTTCACTACTGTGTAGATGGTAAAACATTTCTGGTAAGGAAAGAGAAGTTCTGGAGAGAATTATTAGAGGTGGCATCTGAATCTGCCCCCAAAATATAAAGCACCAGGGAATTTGTGTCTCAAATGCACACTGGGTCTAGTAATTGGCTATAGAGCAATGATATAGTGCATTAGACTTTTAGCGAAGCCTGGAGTGGTCATTCAAGTACACTCTGGGACCCAGATACTCCTTTCTCAATTTTTCAGCTTCTGATATTATATATCTACATCTAGATTTAGATTTTTGGCATCTTCTGGCTGTGTGTGTGCGTGTGTGTGTGTGTGTGTGCGCGCTTATGAAAGGAAATTCAAAGAGAGGAACACGAGGTGCTTGCCAAACAATAGTAACAGAAGAGCATACACTGTGTCTGCATTTCCACTGTCTAGAAACTTAAATTTGTGACTGAGATTCAGATAACAGAAAGAATTGGGTCTTGTGCTAAATTATATCATCTTTGCATCCCGTGCTGTATAAACGTAATGAATATATCCTTGACTTTGAATACATCATGTACTAGAAACTTGTCTAAGTGCTTTATACGTATTAACTCAAAATTCAATTTTTGCCCCCAGAGAACAATAAATAACTCTCTCATCTGACATTCACAGAACAGTTCACTGCACCTTTGGTTAGAGTTAATTATGTTTTATATAGTAATTTCCCCCAGGAGAAGCAACATGCAGGAGAGAAACAGAGAATTATCTGTTATCTGAATAAAAATGGTCAGTAATATTTCGATGAAGTACTGTTTTTCCTGTTAACAGGGTAACCCTATTGGTGACTGTATTCACTCATTCTGGATGACATTCTGGCTGCAGTCCAGTTGTGATAAGAGATTACCTCGAGCATTCCAATGGGCGGTTCTCCTTTCAGAGCATGGTGATAATCACCCCTGTTCAGAACTTCTTTAAGGGTTACCCAGTGGGACTCAGGAGCTTGAGGAAATTATCAATAAACAGGTGGGTGTTGAATATCCATAATTGACTATAATGTATTTTCAAAGACTTCATGGAAAGAGTTAAGTCTGATATTGTTTACTTCTCCTAGCATATAATTAAGCAGCTGTGGGTAAACTTAATATCAGTCATTTTATTAAAGTATATAATTTGTACTAATTGTTAGATTGCCATATTTGTAGATTATAGCATCAGGATGCCAATGGTCTATAGGCAAAATTTCAATGCAAATTGCAATAAAAAGACTTTTGAACAGGTATATAAATGCATATACATAATTTACTTTTTCAAAGAAGGGATCATATTACATATTCTATTTTAATCACAAATCTATTATGACAGTCATCTCCTATCATATTATCATATAACATGATAATTATGTAATTACCATTAATTACTTTACAAATCTCTTATTGTTGGGCTTTTATTTTGTTTCTGTTTTTTTCTTTGCATTCATAAGCAGTGTTGTGATGAAGGTTATTGACATAAATGCTTAATAATATTGTAATTCAGAATAGAGTCAAGAATTCAGTCAAATTGTCCTCCACAGACAATTGACTCTAGCCTGGTGCAGTGGTGCATGCCTGTAATCCCAGAAACTTTGGAGACTGAGGCAGGAGGACCACAAGCTGGAGGCCAGCAAAAGCAACTTAGTGAGGTCTTAAGAAACTCAGTAAGACCCTATCTCAAAATAAAAATCTGAAGGACTGGGGATATAGCTCAGCACCCTTGAGTTTAATTCCAAGTACATAATAATAAAAAATAACAGTAATTATTATTTCATTGTACTATAGCCAAACATGTATACCCACATTTATAGCACCACAGTTTACAATAGCCAAACTATGGAACCAGCCTAGGTATCCAATAATGGATAAATGAATAGAGAAAATGTGGTATATATATACACACACCATATACACACACACACACATATATATATACATATACACATATATACACATACACACATATATATGTATATATATACACACACGCATACACAATGGAGTTTTATTCAACTTTAAAAATAAAATTATGTTATTTTCAAGAAAATGGATAGAGCTTGAGAACATTATCTTATGTAAAATAAGCCAAACTCAGGAAGTCAAGGGTCATATGTTTTTTCTCAAACATGGAAACTGGAGAGGAAAAAGAAGAGAAAGTTTGGGAGGAGATGTCATGAAAATCAAAGAGAGATCAGTAGAATAGAGGAAAGGGCCTGGGGGAGGGAAAAGGTAAATACTGAGGAATGATATTAGCCAAAATCTTTGGATATATTGTGTGCATGTACAAATATATATAACAATGAATCTCAGTGTTATGTACAATTATGAAGCACCGATAAAAATATGGGGGAAAATTGAATTAATGCCAAACAAAAATCTAAATAGTCAAAGTATAGTAATACAGTACACAGAATATATAAAAATTGCTCATAAATGTAAAAAAAGACATTGATAATCTCATTAATAGTACCCAAAATGCAAAACAAAACAACCACAAAAAAATTTTATGTACTTAAGATATAAAAATTTAAGGTAAATATTTGGGGAGATTAAAGATTTATAGAAATAAAAAGTTTGAAAGTTTGATGATATTTACTGTTGTTGAAGAGGTGAATATTTTTATCCACTTACCATGAAAATATAAGTTGATATACCTGTGTTGGAGGGCATTTAGACAAATCCTAAATGGAAAATAAGAATATCTTGGAGGATGGTAATTACATTTCTGAGAATTTAGCCTGGTGTGAAACTCTTGCAAGACCCAGGGAGCAGCCTGGTTCAGTGCTACATTTTCTGGTTCTACTGCTACATCAACAGAATATGGGGGCCAATAACCCCACTAGGACCACATGGAGCAGGTTACTAGCACTTCTCCAAAAGTAGGGAAGCTCAGCAGAGACCATGAACATGTGTCTACTGTAAGATCCAGACAAATCATTATGCTCTTTTGACTTCTAAAACCAATTAAATGTAGGGCCAAAACTCCAACATGTTGGTTCAGGAAGTGACTTCCTTAACAACTCCTAATGTGCAAGAAAAAAAACAAAAAAATCAATAAATGGGATGGCATCAAACTAAAAAGCTTCTTCACAGCAAACAATTAAGAGTGTGAAGAGAGAGCCTACAGAACGGGAGAAAACCTTTGCAACCTGTTTCCTAAGATAGGGCATTAATACCCAGGATATACAAAGAACTCAAAAAACTTAACACCAAAAAAATAAAAAAAATCCAATCAACAAATGGGCAAAGGAACTAAACAAACACTTCTCAAAAGAAGAAATACAAATTGTCAACAAATATATGAAAAAAACCCAACATGTCTAACCATTAGAGAAATTCAAATTAAAACTACACCAATTCCATCTCACACCAGTCAGAATGGCGATTATCAAGAAAATAAGTAACAACATATATTGGTGAGGATGTGGGGAAAAGAATGCACTCATACATTGTTGGTGGAACTGAAAATTGGTAAAACCACTATGAAAAGCATTATGGGAGATTCCTAGAAAAATCTAGGAATGGAATCACCATTTGACCCAGTTATCCGACTCCTTGGTATATATCCTGAAAATCAGCATACTGCAGTGATGCAGCCTCATTAATGCTTATAGCAGCATAATTTGCAATAGCCAAGCTATGGAGCCAACCTAGGTGCCCTTCAACAGATGAATGGATAAAGGAAATGTGGTATATTTACAAAATGGAGTTATTACTCTGCCATAAGGAAGAATGGCTTTATAACATTTGCTGGCAAATGGATGGATCTGGAGACTATCACGCTAAGGGAAATTAACCAGTCCCCAGAAGGCAAAGGTCTGAAGTTTTTTTTTGATATATGGAAGCTAATCCAAAATAAGGTGGTGGTGATGAATAGAATATCAATGGCATAAACAAAAGGAAATAAAGGAAAGGGAGGAGGGGTGGGATAAGGAAAAATAGTGGAATGAATCTGACATTACATTCCTATGTACATATAGGAATGTACCACAGTGAAGCTGACCATTATGTACACCTACAAGAAACTAATAAAAAAAAAAAACTGTGGGTAAATGGCAGAAAGATCAGTAGAGGAATGGGACCAGGGTTGAGTGGAGGGCGAGGACGAGGCTTTTATAGTTGTGTCAAAATGATACTACTGTCATGTGTAAAGTAAATAACGAATAAAAAACACATACAAAGATCACTTTTAAAGCCAAATAAATACATAAATAAAACCAATTAAAATGTATCAAATTGAACAAATTAACATAAAATCTCATTTCTTAGAAAAGCTATTATTTGTTAATGTTGAGTTGACATATCTTCTGCCATAGAAGCAGGACATAAAATCTGGGACTCTGTACAATTCCGGGATAGAAACACATCTTTAGTAGTTTCCAACTGCACTTTTAGCTCCTCTTTTTTGCAATTGGCACATTTCTTTTCCCAAGGAAAGCATCATTCAGATACATCCTGAGTCTCATTCTTCCTGTATCAATAAATATCTGTTGAGGAAGGAATTAGTTGAAGCTAGGAAGAGCTTTAGATATATACACAGTGGAGTCTTGCTCTGCCATAATTGAGATCGCATCAACTCTTAACTTGACTGCATGTTAGAAACAGATAGGAGCTTTTAAAAGTACTAATGGCTGGGCCCCACCCAGACCAGCTCAAACCAAACCTCTGATGGTGGGTCTGAGCATTTGTGTTTTTCAATAAGCTGCAGGATGAGGATAGAGTGACTCAAACCAATGTCACAATCTCTTCCTGGGGAACATTTTCAGTTTAAAAGGGAGCTGTCATAATCCTAAGGAATCTGGCATAGAAGCTGACATGGAATGAAAGGCTGCTCTGGTGTCTCTGGGGAGCTTCCTCACTGGAATGGCTTTCCCTAATCGCTAGGGATGTTTGCATCCATAATCCAGTGGTCTTACTGCTTTGTAGTATGAGAATACAGCATCTTCTTGGTCCCCAAATGCCTCTAGCAATTGTAGGTTTTACAACAGATTGAGGGAGAAAACTAACAAAACCACAACAAATAAACATACATGCATATATGTGTACATACATATGTACACATTCATGTTATATGACACCAGAAAATTTGAAATGTCATGATGCTTTCTTAGAATTGGGGATATGGTAATTTAAAAAATTACTAGTAGAAGGATGAGTTGTGAATGGAACTCGGGTGATTGACAGAGATAAGCTTAATAACTCACACTTGGAAAATAAAATTAAGATAAATGTAAATGGTTTGATGTTTTGAGTGTGTTTTCCTAAAGTATGGCTAAGAGTGCCAAGCCAGATGGCTTTCACGTGTCCTGTACACACTGAGCATGGTAAGAAATTACACAGAGTGGAATTAAAATGTTATGACCCAAATGGTTACAGTGCTTTCCTCCTCAGTGTGCCTGAGCAAAGAAAGTTAATATAAGATAAACATAAGATCATCCAAAGATCTTCCTAGAGAGACAACTAAGAGAGGCTTTAACTACCTAAAGGTCAATGCTCTTGTCCTGAAACAGACAATTCACTAGTAGCCTTTGTAGCCTCAGGTGTCCTGGGAGGTAAGAGTCACCAACTCAGAGTAAAATCCACCAGCATCCAAGGAAGCACCTTCTGAGAGGCATCACGCTTGACCAAAAAGAGCACAAACACCTCAGGGGTACTCTTGGTTGGCAGGTAAGCTTGAATAGTTCCCTTAATTTATGTCATCTTTTTGATTCCCCTATAATGGGCAGAGAATTAGGAAAAGGGATCTGGGAACACATAGAAAACTGACCCAGCATCAGAAAGCGCCATTTCTGGTGGGGGAAGAAAGGAAATCTTAATTATCCTTTGAGAGTGACATAACATGATCCCATGTGAGACATTTTACCCTTCAGAAATTGTGATAGGCTGGCTGGAGTGGTGGCTCAGCGGTTATGGCACTTGCCTGACATGTGCAAGTACACAGGTTCAAACGCCAGCACCCATGTACACAACTAAGTGTCAGAGCAATGAAAGCCATGTGAAAAACAATAAAAATTGGTTCTCACTGTCCTTCTCTAAAAAAAAAAAGAAAGAAAAAAAATTGTGATAGGCTAATCAAATGTGTGAGTGAGGAAGGAGGGAAATCCTCCAGACGCTAAAATAGGAAAGTCTCAGCATAGGCCAAAGGAAGTAGCCATCCTGAGGCAGGAAAGGCAAAGGAAGGCTGCTGTTGCCAGGAGGGCTTGGAGTGAAGTGGTAGATGGGACCAGTATTCAAAGCAACACAAGGGCTCAGTCCCATAATTAGGACCATTAAACATTCTTTTAGAAACAAACCAAAGAAAGGGAGGACGTCTTCCAGAATATTTTCTACACTCAGGAGTCTTGACACCCATTTGAGAGAGTTATGGTAACCAGATTTACAGACAAACTTTTCTTCCTTCAAAAACAAGTGAGAGAGAGACACACATACACAGAGAGAGAGAGAGAGAGAGAGAGAGAGAGAGAGAGAAAGTGAAAGGTTGCTTGACAAGAGCCCAGCTAGAGTTACTGAGCCCAGGGCATCCAATAAGAATTGGAAACTAAGCTGAAAACTCAGGTCTTAGGAGAATAACAAGAAACTGAAATTATAATTTCTTTCCCTTTATTTAAGATGTATGTGATGAAATTGACACAATCACTCATATTTTTCATTCTGTGAACTACATTAACTCATTAAGTTCCAAATTTTCCATTCTGTGAATATTTCAATGAAATTGACATAGGCGCATTAAAAATAGGTTGGAAATCATAATCTAGAGAGTATGAATTATTATGTTAATGACTCAATTATTATTAACTATTATAATTGTATTTTTCTTCTATAGTTGTATATTATATATTGTATTTAGTTTTTTTAGCATACTTCACATCTGGGACAATGGGACAAAAATGAGTTAACGGATTTTACATTACAATGCTAAATGACAGTACTCTTTATTCACCTCTTTTAAAAAATGGTGCTAGGGATTGAACCCAGATTACTTTAACACAGAGCTACATCTCCAGCCCTTTTTATTCTTACTTTTGAAGCAGGGTCTTGCTAAGTTGCTGGAGATCTTGCTAAATTGCTGATACTAGCCTCAAACTTGTGATCCTCCTGACTCTGCTTCCTGGGTTGCTGGGATTATAGATGTGTACCGCCATGGATCTGGCTGAGAGTAATCATCAGTTTGCTGAGTATTGCCTTTATTTTGTCTGAAAATTGCTGTGAAAATTTACCAGGAATATCAGAGTTTGCTCATACTGGTATGTGTCAATAATTTTAAGTTATCATCCCAAGGATCAAGAAGATCAGATAAACAATCTACATACTTTTAACATGATATTTGCCTAACATTGACATTATTACCCATTTGAGAATCATTTCATTAATTCATAAACTTTGAGCAGACTGGCAAAATGCATCTCCTCATTCAATTGTTCACTCAAATGTCCCTTGTTCATGGATGGTTTCCTCATCTAACATAGCCAACTACTCTTTATTATTCTGTTTAGTTTAGTACATAATATCTATCGCCATACTAAATTATGTTATTTACTAATTTGCTAAATTTTAACCTGATTGTAATGTAATGAGGGAAAGTATATTTCTTATCTTCTCTTGTGTGTCCTTTGCCAAGAAGAGTGGCTGTCATATGACAGACATTCATTTACTTTCTGTTGAATGAATCATTATTGAATAAGCAAACATTCCTGTAGCATAGGAAAGCAAACCAGGATCATAATATACAACAAGAAGTTTAGAAGTGTTAGTGTTATAACAAAATGAGGAAGTGAAAATGAAATTGATAATAGAATAAAAACAATGTTTCTGCTCCTGGAGAGAGACTAAAGAGATAAGAGCCTTGGGATTAGATTCTAGAGATGCAAATGGAAAATTGAGAGCCTGGATTTTAACATTCCACCCAGTTTGCAATGCCTGGTATGGATTTATTTTGGGTAGAATAAATTCTCAATCACTGCAGGCATTGGAATGGTAATGCCTGCAGGCATACCAGAAGTTTCTCTGAGTTAGACTAAACACAGTAAGTTAATAAAAGATTATTCAAAACTTTTCCTTTTACACCTGCTTTAGGTCATGTTTCTTAGGTTCATGGAAACAATATAGATACTAGCCTCTACTATCATAGGAAAAAGTGTAATATAGTGGTTAAGTCAAAGAGCAGGGCTGGAGTTGTAGCTCACTGGTTGTGGTGCTTGCCTGACATGTCCGAAGATCTGGGTTTAAACCCCAGCATCAAGTGCACAACGAAGTATCGGAGCAATGAAAGTCACATGAAAAAACTAAATAAAATTGATTCTCTCTCTCTCTGTGTGTCCCTCTCTCTTTAAAAAATTATTCTTTAAAAAAAAGTCAAAGAACGTGGATTTGAATACTGGCTTCACCACTGTGTTTTAATTTCTTCACCCACAAAATAGGAATAGTAATAGAGTCATTTGAATAAGTAAATAATTAAAGTGCCTGATACACAGTATTCAGGGCCTATGATCTAACACAGCATGAATTTGAATCCTAACTCACCCTTTCCTCATTGTGTGATCTTAAGTCGATAAATCTTTCTGTCTCATAGTTTCAATGAGGGTCAGTAATTACATTTACTGTTTAGGTCCGTTTGGTGGATAGGATGAGTTAATATGTGAAGTGCTTTGGAAAGCACCTGACCCATAGTAAGGGCTCAATAAATGTGAACTATTATTATTATTTGTTAACTGTTTATGAGAGGTATTGTATTAGGTGACTGTCAGATCCTGAGACAGCAAAGTAGATTACATTTCCTTTCTATATTTGTATTACATAGCAGGAATCTCCACTAGCTTGTTTTCTGGAAATCAGCTGTGAAAATATTGCCCAGTTATTTTTTGTGTCTTCCCAGGGATATCTACAAAGATCTAAAGTGTATCTATAACCAGCTGGGTATGAAGAATCCATATTGCTCTCTTTCTTGGGCTCTGATGTCCCCGTACCAATTCCCTCAGGAATTTGGGAAATGCCTCTGCCCTTCACTGAAAAACCAAGGCCAAGCCAAATCTATTATTCAGAGAAACTCCCAAACCTGTTGAACCCAGATCACAAGATACCATGCAGAGGTGGGAAAAATTACCACTTCTCCCACTTTGGGCCATGTAACTCCCTCTGTTATCAAGGCACCTCCCAAACTTCTCTAATCTTCCTGGCTCTAACTGTCCTGGTTCTAATCTTCCTGGCTCTAATCATCCCAGCTCTAACCTTCCAGGCTCTAACTTTCCCACAGGCACAAACATATACCCAATGACCTACTTTCATCACTGTCCTTAGGGCAGAGAACCAATCAGCATCTGCCCTCTGCTC
>PVKS010038373.1:0-17963 GCA_004027875.1 Aplodontia rufa
GGAGGCAGCCAGGGACCAGAACAGGTGGTGCCAGTGCTGTCTGCTGGGATGGCGCCCGCAGGCAGCGGACAAGACCAGGCTGAGGAGCGGGCAGGACTGTCCCAAGGCCCTGGGTGCTGAGCCAGACAATTCCGCTTTCCCTTCTTGATTTATCCATGACTTACTCTGCAAAGGCTTCAGGGTGTGGCGTGAATACCAACTTCATTCTCAAAGCCCTGGTGAGCCATTCACAGGCTGTGGCAGGGCAGGGCTGGTGAGATCCACACACTGGGATATGCTTATGTGTGACACAAGCTATCAATCGCGACCCCCAAGGAGAAGGCATCTGTATGTTCAGCCCACATGGGCACACACCAAGGTGGGGCTTGCACACTCAACCGTGCTCAGTCATACACACCCACAACCTGGGGCAGCTTACCACAACACCTCCACAGGGTCCTAGTCACCAAAACACAACAAACGCTGTTTACCGGGGTAAGCAAGGAGGGTGAGTGTGGCAGAGGCCAAAGGAGGATCCAAACTCCCAGCACGTCAGCATGCGGCTTTGTGACCCTGTCAGGCAGTAGGCTGTGGTCCACTGTCCACCAAGCAGGAGTGTGTCCAAGAGTCACCCCGTTCCAGGACCCAGCTCACCAGCTGCTCCTCATACCATGATATCTGCACTGGGAGAGCAGCCGACATGGTCAGAGGTGAGCTCTAGGGCCCCACCTGACCTAGAGTCAGGCCCTCTGAGCTGGGGAACAGGAGCACATAGTCATCCCTCAACACCCATGGTCACAGGACCCCTGGAGACACCAAATTTCGTTGGTGCTCAAGTTCTTCCTCTGAAACGGGGAAGTGTCTTCACAGAAGCACTGCATGTGCTCCTGTATGCTTGAAGTTATCCCCGGTTACATCCAAACCCAAGCACAGTGTGAACGCTGGGGGAAGAGCTGCTATACCGTACTGTTCAGGGAGTACTGCAAGAAAAACATCAGTGCACATTCGGGACAGACGCGATTCCTTTCTGAGCACTGGCATCTGCAGCTGGGTACATCCCAGGGTGCAGACTGGCAGGAGTGGTGCACAGCCACACACAGAGGTCACTGCAAGGGCAGCCATGGCATGCAAACGGCAAAGCCCACGGCAATCCCATCAGTCTCCTGGACCCGGTGGCGTGATAGGTGAGAAAAGACCCAGGATCCATTTTTTACTTCATTGTCTTGCACCTTTGGGATCAGCTGGTATTGAAAAAGAGCTAGAAAAGCCACTTTTGAACTAATAGGTCATCCATGGGCCCAACAAACCTTCACTAAATTGGAAAGCGACCAAGACTGACATGAATTGATGTGAGGAGTGACCCTAACCAGACCACGATGCAGGATCCACACAGGGTGTCCACAAGACTAATCCGTTCAGTCATGTGCCTGAATTTCCTGGAGAGGGAGGCAAAGGCCAGATGCTCTGGCTGGTGCAAAGGTTACCAGTCTGCGAGGGGCCACCAGGCAGGAGGGAGAACCAGGAAGGCCGGTCTGCCAGCAGCTGTTGGCGATGTTCACAGGCAGGAGACACAGAAACGGGTAGGAAGCACACGCTCATTTCTTGCTCTCATGTCAACAAAACCAGGATATTCTCCCCAGTTTAAAAAAGTCCAACTCAATCAGGATCAGAGTGGGCTGTCCAGCACTTGCCAATGCCGTTCCACACACACACCAAACCCCACCACCAGCACCTCTGGAAAAGGTCTGGAGGAACAAGAGCCCCACTCTGGGGAAATCACACGGGCGTCCTCCCCACCCCACAGGTAAAAGAACTGCCAGGGGAACACTCCTGAATGAGAGTTGTCAGATCTACACATGACCATTTCCAGGAGGGTTTCTCTCTAGCCAGAGAACAAGTGAGTGACCCCCTGGACCAGCAAAGGCGACAAGGATTTGGTTAAGAACTGTCCTGGGCTTGCAGGGCGCCAGGTGGTTAGTCATGCGCAGCAGGTGGAAGGGCCTATCCAGCACCTGGGGGAGATGCAGACAAGCTCACATCACATCACACAGAGGTTTCCCAGAAAACTTAGGGGACCAGGACTCCTGGGAGCACACGTGGCCCTGGCCTCCCCTCCCCATGCAGCTAGTGAAACGCTGGGGATGAAGGGGGAACCAGGCATTCTCCTTCTCATAGTCAGGCTCAGTTCCTCTGGGCACTCAGGGTCACCTGCCTCATAGAAAATTCCAGCATTTCCCTTCGATGGCGATGATGTGCTCCCTGATCTGGTTCTGAAGCACTGGCTCCTCCGTGTGCTCCAGCAGCCCGTAGATGGAGTAGATGTTGGGGTGGACCGACTCGAAGCGCTGGATCTTGGCCCAGATGGCAGTCGAGTTGGCCAGCTGCTCGTGGGCCGCCTAGCTCTGAGCGCTGCAGCCCCAGGGGAGCCCAGGCCGCCGCCGCCGGCGGGCCTCAATTCAATTGTTAAAGAAAAAACGAAGTGCTTAAATAAATCAAAAATTCATTCCGAAAAATGTAAACTCAAAGATGTTTTGGCTCATATGATCTCAGATGATGTTTGATAAACAAAGCTAGTTTTAAAATGATTGGTAGGGTTGGAGGTCATGGCTCCAACTGTAGAGCATTTGCTTGGCATGTATGAGTACATAGGGTCGAACCCCAGCACCACATACACAAAAAAGTGTCAAAAAATATCCAGATGAAAACATATATATGAAATTGATTCTCCCTGTCTTAAAAAAATAATTGGTAAAATAGGAACAAATGCTTTCAGCATTTTTGGAATTAATTGTAATTCTAGTATACATATGTATAATATGTGTTTATATACATATATATATATAATTTTTTAAACCTAGATTTACTCAAACAAGCAAGTTACCTCCTAGGAGTTTAAGATCACAAAACTGTAAGTCTGACCTAAGCATAGAACAAACAATGAAAACGAACTGCTTGACTCATGCCAGTCACGGAAGTGAAAGGAGACAGAAAAACCATGTTCAACTTTTCAATTCCTTTGCTTCTGTGATATTCTTGATATTTCCCTGATTTCAAAAATAATTTAAGATGACGACTTTTACACTTTGTTTTCCACGAGCAATCCAAACAAAATTGTTAAAAACAAGTAAATTAGGTGAACGTAAGTGAGAGAAACATTTACAAATGAACTCTTGAGTTTCAAAAACAATTTTTGGTAGCTTTAAATCTTAAAGTTATGTAAAATTAAGTAAAAGATATCATACACTATCTGAGTCATTTCTAAATTTAAAGACTGAAACATTAGCTGATGAACACAGTTCAAAATATACAAGGGCTCAAGAGGTAGTTCAGCAGTAGAGCATTTGCCTTGCATGCATGAGGACCTAGTTTGGATCCCTAGCACCATGTACACAACTAAGTGAAGGAAAAACAAAAACCAGATGAAAAACAAATAAAAATTAACTCTCTATTTCTCTCTGACTTACTTCAAAATTTTTTAGGAACTGGAGCAGTGGTTCAGCACTTAGAGTGCTTGTCTGGCATGCACAAGGACCTGGGTTCAAACCCCAGCAGCACATACACAAGTAACTGTAGAGAAACAGGCCAGATGGAAAAATAAATAAGATTATAAATAAAATTGATTTTTGTTTTCTCTCTCTCGCTTCTCTCCCTCTCTCTCTCTAAAAAAGTTTTTTAAGTAAAAGCATACGTAATTTAGCATGTTGTTCTTTTATTCCCCATATTTTTTATTGGCATGTTATAGTTTTGTGTGTGTGTATGTGTGTGTGTATATATAATATATATATAATGGGAGGATTTGTTGTTACACAGTCATACATACACCCAATATAATTTGGACATTTTAATGATATAGAGAAGCTAAATAGATTTATGTCTGTTAATAAAAATGAAAAATAGAGGAAACATTCTAAGAAATTATGAAATGACAAGCATAGATATGAGTTCATAATTCTTACAAGTTTCCACTAGGAATTAATGTTATGAAGTCTTAAAAATCATAGGTAATAAACTTGTTCCTCTGTATTCATGGGGAATCAGTTCCAAAATTTCCCATGGATACAAAATCCAAATGCTTAAGTCCCTTGTTTAGATGACACAATCTTTGAATATAGCCTACATGCACATCCTCCTGCATACTCTAAAGCATCTCTATATTACTTACGATACCTAAAACGACGCAAATCAGATCTAAGGAGTTAAATCTTAGAATGATCTATACTGTTTAGAGAATAATGAAAAGGGGAGGAAGCCCATACATTCACCACAGGCATAATTTCAAATATTTGTAAACAACAGTTGTTGAATCTGTGAATGCAGAACCCACAGATACAGAGGGTCAACTGTATGTGTTTCATTAATACTGCTAAAGATGATAAGAGAGTCAACTCTGCACAAAAAAAAGGAAGATATGTGTGAGGAGGAAAAGTTTAAGGAAGACTTGTTCAAAAAGTGAATAAAAAGATAAGCTTATGGATTTTTATTAAGGATTTGAGTTATTGTACAATCATAAATGTATATAAAGTAACAATATGATATGCATTTGTTCCTAAACCACAGTTACCCCAACATTGCCACACACCACTCTCTTGATTCTTCTATATTTCTGCCCTATAACCAATATAAATGTTTAGAGTGTGAATTTTCCAGAATTAAATGATTACATAAGTATCATTTGGATTCTCAGGGTGGGTGTAAAGAGTATGCTACATTGCTGATTGTCTCCCTAAATCCCTCCCTATCCTCCCTTCTTCACACCTTCCCCCAGCCTCTCTCCTTGCTTATGGATATTTTTTCAAAAGGTTTGTAAAAGTTTTGTGGAAAACTTATGTTATCCAAGCTGAATGAAATTAGATGGATTGGTTTATGAAGTTTTAGTTAAAAATGAGTTTTATCATTAATAGTACACTGATATCAAG
Organism: Aplodontia rufa; assembly: GCA_004027875.1. Taxonomy (NCBI): domain Eukaryota; kingdom Metazoa; phylum Chordata; class Mammalia; order Rodentia; family Aplodontiidae; genus Aplodontia; species Aplodontia rufa. The sequence goes on from PVKS010038373.1 coordinate 4,896, forward strand.
TAGAATTTGTTCTTCTTTGCTAAAATGGAAATTTTCTTGGAGTATTGGTATGAGAATGTAAACGTTTTTATTTGTTTCTTTCTTTCTTTTAAGCAATTGAATGATAAAACAAAGGTTTTGTGTTTTATCAAGATAATTCTGTACTTCATCTTGTCTTCCACTAGGCCTTACTCAAGAATATTGAGTCTTCTAAATATTTTGGTCACAACTACACAACCTTCTGTATTTGCCTTTCAACAAGATTGTGTTTGGTCAAGTGTTTTAAACATCTTGAAATTTTTTTACAAACTTCTCAAAATCAAGTGTTGAATTTAGTCTTTTCTACTTCAGATTAACTTCGAGATTTTTCAATTCAGAGTTTTGGTGCAGTTTTTTGGATCTTCCAGATCATGTCATCACCAAAAGGGGATAGTTTGACTTGCTCTTTTCCTATTCTTATCCCTTTGATTTGCTTCTCTTGCCTGATTGCTCCACCTAGGGTTTTGAGGACTATATTGAATAAAAGTGGTGAGAGCAGTCAGTCTTGTCTTGTTCCTGAGTTTGGTGGAAATGCTTTTAGCTTTCTCCATGTAGTATTATACTAGCTGAGGATTTGCCATATACGGCCTTTAAAAAGATTAGATTCTTTGATCTCTTATTATCTCTAGAGTTTTGAGCATAAATGGATGCTAGATTTTTATTGAAAGCCTCTTCAGCATCAATTGAGATGATCATATGATTTTCGTCCTTAATTCTATTTAAGTAATGAGTCACATTTATTGATTTGTGTTTGTTGAACCAGCCTTGCATCCCTGGAATGATGCCCATTTGATTGTGATGAATTATCTTCTTGATGAGATTTTGAATGTGCTTTGCTGGTACTTTATTAAGGATGTTTGTAACAATGTTTATTAGGTATGTTAGTTTGTAATTCCACCAGAAAATTGCTTGAGCTTATAAACAGATTTAGCAAAGTATGAGGCTACAAGATCAAAACCCATAAATCAATAGCTCTCCTCTACACTAACAATATTAGCACAGAAGAAAAAAATCAGGAAATCAGTCCCATTCACAATATCCTCAAAAAGAATAACATATGTGAGAAGTAAAAAACCTCTACAATGGAAATTATTGAACACTGAAGACAGACATTGAAAGAAAGCCTGAAAAAATGGAAAGGCGTTCCATGCTCTTGGTTAGGCAGAATTAATATAATTAAAATGACTGTTTCTCCAAAAGCACTATATAGATTCGATGTAATCCCCATCAAGATACCAATGTCATTCCTTACAGATATAGAAAAGGAAATTCTCAGATTCATTTGGAATAACAAGAAACCCAAAATATCCCAAACATTACTAAGCAAGAAAGATGAGACAGATGGATTCACAAAACCAGATCTAAAATTATACTATAGAGATGTAGTAACAAAAACAGCATGGTACTGGTAACAAAATAGGAATGAAGACCAATGGAATAGAACAGAAGATTCTGAGACAAATCAACAAAATCTTTAAACATCTGGTCTTTGACAAAGGATGTCAAAATACAACATGGAGGAGAGACAGCATATTCAACAATGGTGCTGGACAAACCAGAACAGCGACTTGCAGAAAAATTGAAATTAGAACCTTATCTCTCACCTTTCACAAAAAAATCAAATATAAATGGATAAATGAATTAGGAATTAAACCAGCTATCATACAACTGCTAGAAGAAAAATTAGGAGCAACACTCCAGCATATGGGAGTCGGCAATGACTTCCTCAACAAGACTCCCAAAGAGAATGAATTAAAATAAAGAATGAGTGGGATGTCATTTAATTACAAAGTTTTTGCTCAACCAAGGAATTGGTCAAAACTGTCAAGAGAGAACCTACAGAATGGGAGGTAATCATGGCCCGTGATTCCTCCAACAGGAGACTAATATCCAAAATTTACAAAGAACTCAAAAAAAAAACTTAACATCAAAACCACAAAACAATCCAATCAATAAATGGGCCAGAGAGCTAAACAGAAACTTCTCAACAGAGGAACTCAAACAAACCAATGAATACAAGAGAAAGTATTCTAAATCACTGGTAATCAGAGAAATGAAAATCAAAACTTACCTTAAGATTTCACCTCACTCCAGTCAGACTGGCAAAGAGAAGAATACAAACAGTAACAAATGCTGGAGGGGCTGTGGGTAGGTAGGAACACTAGCACAGTATAGGTGGAATTGCAGACTGGTACACTTGCTCTGGAAAGCTGTGTGGGGACTCCTCAAAAAATTAGGGATGGATCCACTGTACAACCCAGCTATCACTCTCCTGGGTATTTTCCCAGAGGACTCAGAATCAGCAAATTACAATGACACAACAAAATCAATGTTCAAATTATAAATGATGCTAAACCTTCTTGAAGTTATATTTAAGCATACGATACGAATGTTCTAAAATCTATGATTCCCAGAAATCTGTTATCTGTCATAGTTCTGGTTATTATGCTAAATATCATAGAAATAACTGAATTTCCATCATTTTCCAACTGAATTGCATCATTACTATAATGAACTCACATCAAATTATTAACCATGACTAATTTCAGTTTTGTTATTCCTAGTGAACTGCTTTATTCTGATACTTTCTGAGTGTTTGTTGATTTTTCATTTTCTTTGCAAGCAACTATAAAACCAAAAAGTCTGTTTTCAAGAAGATTCAAGGAAAAGTCTCCAACAAGTACGTGTTCATTATCATTTCAAAATCATAATATTGTATTGGGTAAAAACTTCCAGAAATCTAATAAAGAAATTGATGTAATTATGAAACTGCTAACCAAGATTAAGCAAAATAAAAATTAATTAAATGAGACTGACTAAACTGAAGAATTATCAGTTACTATGGCTTTTTAAAAACTTTGAAATTTTGCTGGTTCTTTTAATGTTTTGTTTTCTAGATTTAAGAAAATATTTTTCTTTTACACTATAGTTTACAGCAATTTTCTAAAGCATACTTTTGTGAACAAAAATCGAAACATTTGGTTTTTGTTCCTCACTGATCCCTCCAGAATTCAGAAACTATTCACAAATATTCTTTATTTCCCCTCTGGTAAGATAGTTATTTACATAAATTCAGTAAGAACATCCTCTATTTATAAAAGGTTAATTGGAAATACTGTTATATTACCAAGGCCCTGAGTGGTGTGTCTTATTTGAGGATACACATAGAAAGAATTTCTAAGTGCAGCAAGTGAAGTCTAAAGTCCACCTTGGTTTGGCTTCCTGACTTTGAGAGGCTTTTAAAAGTCTAATCTGAGATTCCTTACCAAAAGTTACAGCAAAATAAACTTAAAAAGAGTTGTTAATTATTCTTACTGAACTTATGCAAATAAATCAATTCAAGCTAAATGAAACTAATGCTTTTTACAAACAAATTAGTCTTACTCAGATTATTTTTAGTAGAAATTTGGGTAACTGTAGAGGGAAAACTTACATTTCAGAAGAAAAACTATAGTATACTTATTATTAGGCTCTATTAATAATTTTTTGAGTTTTTATTATCCACTTATAAACCAAGTTGGATCCTGAACCCTTCAAGTTTCCTCCAATCCAATTCCCATCTCCCTCATGGAATCACTAAGAACTCCTCTGTTCTAAAGTCCTATTAACTGCAGCTAGACAACTTAATGTAAATTTTGAGGGGCCGTCCTCATGCCTAATGTGTAGATCACACAGGGAATAAACCAGAATACTCAAAGCATAACCGGAGACGTACAAACTGCACACCTGGATGAAAAGCTGATGACTTCGGGCTCTGGACAGCTTTTCCTAGTAGAGCAGCGTAAGACTTTCCATCAAAATAAGTTTCTTACTCCCCTTAATTTTTCCTTGCTTACACTTACCTAGTTTACTTGGTGTAACAATGTTGTAATTAGAATTTTATAATCAGCAGTTCCTGTGGGTAATTTGTGGATAGATTGTTGGATTTCTCATGTCAAACTCAAATCTTTATATGACCTAGGACATCCTTTGGTCCACTTGGTTATTAATTTTTATTAACATCGCTAATGCAACTATTCATATTTTACTACTGGTCCCTTTTATATGTTTAGATTTCTAAACCCATTGTTGTTGCTCCGTGTTTATTTTAGTCCAGTCATGCTGGATAATAGAATTGCTGTATACTCATGGTACATGGAAGAATGTATGTAGTTGCTGACGTTTCTTTTAGCACATGGATAAATACAGTAGGTATTGTAGAGACAACTATAAAAATTAGCAAATAGGCAGGGCACAGTGGTGCATGCCTGTAATCCTGGAACCTCAGGAAGCTGAGACAGGAGGATCACAAGTTCAAAGCCAGCCTCAGCAAATTAGCAAGTCCCTAAGCAACTTAGTGAGACTCTGTCTCAAAATAAATAAATAAATAAATAATGTGGTGGGGGGTGTGGTTAAATCTTGGGTTAAATTCCTGGTGCAAATAAATAAATAAAAATAACAAATAGTCTCCTTGGTTAAAATGGTACTTCAACAGGTCACTCTTTGATTGATGCTGTCACTCTTTGATTGATTCAAGCTGCCATGCTTCATGGGGATCCTGGCTAAAGATTATACTCCAAACTCAGTATTCTCCTCCTAATAGTCATATTTTTATATCCTCTGGTATGGCATAGCATTTCAAAAATTTTAAATGTTTGCAATCAATCATACATCAAACCTAAAATGGTCTCTCTTTGGCTGGAATGACAAAAACTCAAAGAAATTCATGATTATGAGAGTACTGAAACCTATGAATGATGAGTTAAGCTAGAAACCCAAAATGGTGATAATTGAGTGCTCCTAAGGCCCTAAGTTCTGGGCATCTTCTCAAGAGTGTGACCAAAAGGGGAAATAATTAAATAAAAATAATAGGAGGCTATTGTTTTGGACTGAGCTCCTGCCTTAGACCCCAAAAGAACAGACTAAAACTCAAAATGGAGGTACTCATGTTAAATGCCACATAATCAAACAGAAACTTTGAAACTGCAGATTTTAAAAGAGGCAAGATTTTCTTGAATACTGGAGATTATTGTCTGCCTGAATCAGTGTACTAAGGAGTCCCTTCTACTTTAACTCTTACAAAAAAAAAATAAAAAGTAACCTGAGTTAACCATTTTCTCCCCTATTGTTCTATTCCTCTGTTCCCACCTTACAAAACACACTGTTCTGTTACTGTCCAGTAGGACCTCTCATTCCATTTTGTAGAACTGAGGCTTCCCTGATTCATAAATCCCAAATAAAATCCAATTAAATCTATAACTAAGTTTGTTACAATTCTGTCTTTTGACAAAGGGTATACATTTATTTAAGCTGAATTCCAAGAAAGCAAAGAATGTAAAAATAAATCTCCTTTACTTGGATCTTTCTAATACTGTAATTTGTTCATATAATCAAGGCTTTTAAATCATGTGAAATAGTTGTTTTCCATCAGAACAGCAATATACTTATTTATTTTATTATAATGGCCAAATGTTAATCCTCTGACTGTGGAGCTTCACAGTTATGACACTTTCCAGTCATCAGATTATATCCTGTAAAATCTGTAAGAGTTCTCTATTCAAAAGTTGTACATACCAAGAAGTCTTCCAAAATGTCAAATAGAGTAAATTGGAACCAGCTTATCAACCCAAAAGAATACTATTTCATAAAATCCGTGGAGTAAAATGCCCAGTCTCATGGGACCTCTTGCCAAATGTGTTAGGCACATTTCAGAAAGCGTTAACTCTTTCAGACTCTCCCTGTGCTGTTTGGCAGGCAGAAGTAACTTGTCAAATGCTCCCCAAGACTTTTGAGTGGTCAACTTTTCATTTAAGGCATTCTGTGGTTTTCACATGAATTGGTTGTGGTAGAACAAGGTTCTAAAGGACTGATGTTCATTCTTACTAGGAATTATGTACCCTTATATTTTTCTTGGCATAAAGTCTCTAGTCAAATCAACTTGCAATGCTTTGCTTCATAAGAATAGCTCAAGTGTGTTATGAATAACAGAAATAAATAAAAAGTCAGTGCATTCATGTCTGTATCTGTACTTGGATTCCAAAATAAGAGATTTCATTAAATGAAAATATTTTGAAGTTCTTTTATTTTTATTCACTCATATTCTGTCCTAGGCAGATCTGAGCTTAACATGATTTCTTCAATTGGAATTCTGCCTGCAGAAAGACTTATTTTCAATGAAAATCTCCACCTAGTTTAAGCTGTACATTTCTGGGGCTGGAGCAGTGGCTCAGTGGTTCGAGTACTTACCTGGCATGTGCAAAGACCCAGGTTCAAACCCCAGAAACACACACACAACTAAGTGTCGAAGAAACAAAGACCAGATGAAAAAATAAATAGAATTGATTATATTTTTCTCTCTCTCCCTCTCTTAAAAAAAAATCCACAAATTTCTGACATCTTGTCCAAGATGACTGAGAATAAACCTTCAACTTTCTGTTTAATAGGCCAGTATCAGCAGTTCTAACCCCCTTTTCCTGTGTTGAGATTTATTCAAACTGTCAATATGAAAAGAAAATATAGGAAAATTTCCATGAAGAAGAAAAGAGATAGAATCTGATTGGGCATTTTCAGGTTACATTGCACATCAAGTCATAAATTAGAGGTTAATAAACGACATTTGCCTCATTAGATATAAAGATATGTTGTATAGAGATATATTTTACGTTGAACTGTCCCTATACAACATCTACTTTTAGTATGAAATAAACTGTTTCTTTTTTGGGCCTAATACTATACGTCTATTCTTTAATCTATGATAGTTAGGTGGAATGATGCTTAAAAAATAATCTTTGTGCACAGAACCATTTTTTATTTTGTGCTAATGTATACAGAAATTCCCTTTCCTCCCTTGAAAAGGTGTGCACTATGCTTTCTAACAGTAGGGCTAGATCTTTGAACTCTAACAGGCCCAGATTAAAACAGGTTCAAATCACATCCTTGCCAAGTCTACTTTTGTCGCTCCCCACAGGGTTCTGGAGTGGGGAGCGGGCGGAATGACCTCGGCGGACCTTAGCCATTCCCTGGGGGCCAGCAGGACACTGGGATCCTGGCGCCAACAGGACAGGGCTGGGGACCAGGGGAGAGGAGTCGCTCCCCGCTGCACTCCAGAGCGAGGAACAGGCAGAACGACCCAGCCTGGGCCGTCCTCCGAGGGGCCTAGTTAGGAAGGGGATGGGGAAAGGAGTCACTCCCCACTGCACTCCAGAGCGAGGAATGGGCAGAACGACCCAACCCTAGGCCGTCCTCCGAGGGGCTGAGTTAGGAAGGGTTGGGGAGCTGGGAACAAGAGGGCGAACGCCGGCGGCTAGAACACGGGACCTGCATCTTCTACCGCTGCTGATCTCTCTGACGTCTCTGCTGATCTCTCCGGTTCTATGCGTCTTCTCTGCTTTCTTCCTTCAGGACAGGGCTGCTTTCCTCCTGGCTGCCTTCTTTGGTTCTATGCTTTCTCTTTGGCTGCTTCCTTCTTTGGCTGCTTCCTCTTTTGGCTGCTTCCTTACCTGACTAGTTGCTACTCTATTTATCCATTAGAGCAACCAATAGGGGCACAGTGCAAATACATTTCTCCAGTTGTAACAAATGAGTGGCCAAATAGCTTAGTCATGCGGTCAGGCAATTTGCTAATTACAAGCCAGCTGGACACCTTAGAGTTGTTTACCACCAATTCTTTTACAAGCCAGCTGAGCCTCATATTCCCAACATCTCCTCCTTTTTAATTTTTTCTGAGAGGAGGATAACAGGTGACTGTGTCTACCTTAGGTTTTTCCATTCACACCTCCCCTTTCTTACCCGTCATTGGAATAAGGCGCAGCGTAAGGCACCCTTCCTGACTTAGGTTGATAAGGGGGTTGAAAGGATTTTCCCATCACTGACTACCAGCCCCTTGAGCTTGCATTGCTGACTTATGGTCATCAACTCTGAGGGCAGCACAAGCTTGCTCGATCCCTTCCATGCCTTTTCACCACAAGACCAATCACAAAACACATAATAATAATGACACTGGTCACTCTTCCCTAGGACTTAGCCAGATTACTTACACAGCTAAAACTCAGTCCAGGCAGGTTATGAATACACATAGACCCAACGTCCACCAAAATGTCCATTTGTTCTTACAGTAGATAAACTTCATGGTCAATAGTCCAGAGTACAGGTGTTGATCTATAGCTCCTTGTTTTGCGAAAACCTTTGCAGCTGGGTGGAGCCAGAATTTCTTCAGTATCTTCCTGGCAGGTAATGTCCTGCTGGCGGGGGGGGGTGAGAGAATTCCTCACACGGGGCACCACTATGTCGCTCCCCGCAGGGTTCTGGAGCGGGGAGCGGGCGGAATGACCTCGGCGGACCTTAGCCATTCCCCGGGGGCCAGCAGGACACTGGGAACCGGGTGCCGACAGGACAGGGCTGGGGACCGGGGGAGAGGAGTTGCTCCCTGCAGCGTTCCTGAGTGAGGAGCGGGCAGAACGACCTAGCGAGCCTGGGCCGTCCTCCGAGGGGCCTAGTTAGGGCAGGGCTGGGGAAAGGAATCGCTCCCCGCTGCACTCCAGAGCGAGGAACGGGCAGAACGACCCAGCAAACCTGGGCCGTCCTCCGAGGGGCCAAGTTAGGACAGGGATAGGGCAAGGAGTCGCTCCCCACTGCACTCCAGAGCGAGGAACGGGCAGAACGACCCAGCGAGCCCGGGTCGTTTTCCGAGGGGCTGAGTTAGGAAGGGTTGGGGAGCCGGGAACAAAGGGGCGAACGCCGGCGGCTTGAACATGGGACCTGCATCTTCTACCGCTGCTGATCTCTCTGACGTCTCTGCTGATCTCTCCGGTTCTATGCATCTTCTTTGCTTTCTTCCTTCAGGACAGGGCTGCTTGCTTGCTTGCTTTTCTCTGGCTACTGCTTCTTCTTTGGCTGCTTCTTTTGGCTGCTTCTTTACCTGACTAGCTGCTACCCTATTTATCCATTAGAGCAACCAATAGGGGCACAGTGCAAACACATTTCTCCAATTGTAACAAATGAGTGGCCGAATAGCTTAGTCATGAGGTCAGGCAATTTGCTAATTACAAGCCAGCTGGACACCTTAGAGTTGTTTACCACCAATTCTTTTACAAGCCAGCTGAGCCTCATGTTCCCAACATACTTTTACTACAGTGGGCAAATTATTTAACCTCCCTAAGTCAGTTCTCTCATATACAAATGTCTCAGGCAGTTCTGGCTGCTATAAGGGCATCCCACAGGCAGGGTGGTTTAACCAACAAGCATTTTTTTCCCACAGTCCTGGAGGCCAGAAGTTTGAGATGACAGTGCCCACATGGCGGAGTCCTTAACGGAGGGTCTGCTTCCTTGTTAAGTGCTGCACACACGTGGCCTTTTTTAGTGCTTGAGCTGAGAGGGGAGGAGAAACAGCAAGCAAGAGAGCCCTCATTGCTTTTCTGTTCTTATAAGGACACTTACCCCTTCATGAGAACTCCATCTTCATGACCTTATCTCTTCCAAAAGTCCCACCCGTTAATACCATACCAATGAGGGTTAGAGTTTTGATATATAAATTTCAACAGAACTTAAACATGCAGTTCACCACAAGCAGAATACCTAAATCCTTTCCATGATGATGTGAGAAGTAAATAAGATAATGCATCTGAAGTATTTAGCACACACTCAGTAGAGATAAGAAACATTTGCAAATGTTACATACTATTAATGTGACACTATTGTTACCTAACACTACTATTAAAACACTATTATTTGGATTGGAAATTCTGGCCATATTTCTTCTGATTTTTTTCATCTATAAATACCTTAATGATATTCACAAGAGTTTAGCTTAAAATTAGTTGATGTTTCCTTCTACAAATCTCTGATCAAAATACCGTTTCCATAGATCTCACCAGCCTCTGACGTTTAGCTATTACATCTTCTCAATTACTTGATGCTTTTCTGTTCTTGATATTTATCATGTATGTTAAAGGCATAACTTGCATATGCTCATCTTATACATACCTGTTTTCACATAGATTATCATGAAAGAACTAAAACCAGGATAATAGCCATGTCTTTTTGATCCCGCAATAACCATCATCTAACTGTGGAATAGGTTTTCATTAGACAAAGCCTTCCCGAGGGTACACACAGGTAGAGATAATTTTAAGAGAATCAATTTCCACATATTTTAAATTCCCTCTGTTGTCTAATTGCTTACTTGAGGACACAGGCAGGGTTAAGTCATCAAGTTTTTCTCCTTTTCCACTTCTCAGTGCCCCTGTTTTCAACTGACAAAAAAGCAAAACTTGGTTCTTCTTCCTCCCCAACCTGCCACTGCACATAATCCTGGGGTACAGACCACCTGTAGTTCCAACATGTAAATAAGTTACCTTGCATTTAACTAGCCTGCCTTCTCATTCTCAAATGTTGTTAGAGGGGAAAGCATTCCCTAGGGGGAAATTCTTAAAGAGCAAAGCTAAAAGAATGTAGATAAAGGTGGAAGGCAGAGGATACTTATTTCATCGAGGCAACAAACTCCTGTGCAGCACTGTTTTCCCTCTGACTGGCTGGCTGGCTGTCTACCCAAGTGCGCATATTAAAATTAGAAGGAAAAAAGTGAGATTGGAAGCTTCCAATCCCAGTGGAGATGGAGTAAGCATATTCCCCCTTCATTCCCCCTGTGCTTATAACTAAAAACCAAGAACACAATAAGAAAATCAACTATATGTAGTATCTAGAAAGTAAAGTGTAGCAGACAGATTTGGAAGGGAAATCAGAACTCAAAGACTAAAATGCGGTGAGTTTTCTGATGTTTTCCCACCCATATCTCTCCAAGTAACACCAGGGTAGCAAAATCAAGGAAAGGTCCAGCAGGCATGACCAAACTGTGGTAAGAATGAGTGGGCGGGCTCCTGCACAGCAAAGACAGTGGGGGCCCTTGAACTGCTTCCATCTCTGCCCCTCCTCTAGAAGGAGCCCTGGTTCTGAACCTGCACACATGTGACAGTGGCAATGGCACCAGCCAAGTTGCTTGTTTGCCCCAGAAGTGGACATAGAGTACCAGGAACTTATCCCACAGCTTTTTGATCACAGGGTCAAGCTCAACGTTCCCTGAGAGTCATTTTCAGGAAGGTTACTGAAAGGAAGAGGGACCATAAGGACAAGATTCCGTAAAGCAGTGTATTAGGTCCTGGTTTTTCCCCTATGTAGATATGCGTGAAAATGATGCGAAATCCAATACCAAAGGTTTGGGGAGGTAAACTACAGTAGATTACGTAGACCGGGTACTAGAATGGGCCTTGTAAGACACATATCGTGACATTGGAACCAAAGCCCACAGAGGGTAAAACAATGTGTGGCCTAAATCTAACGGAGTCAACTGGACAAGAAGCATGCACGCAGACAAAAATCAACATTTTCCAGATAATTCTAACAGGGAAAAAATCTCAGTATAGAATAAACATACAAAGAAACAAAACATTCTCAGCAAATTCTGAGTGAAAATATAATCAAAAGATACCAACCTAGAGGTTACCAAAATGTTGGAATTCCTTGACAAAACTTTCAAAGCAGGTATTATAACCATGTTTTACGAATATGGGGTCAAGAAACCTGAAATGAATAAAAGACTAGAAATTCTCATTAAGAAACAGCAACTAGAGGACTTGGAAGATGGCGGTTACCCCAGCGACACTGACCCCGTGAAGCTCCCGAGAGTCAGCTCAAGCTGCACGTCGGCACGTGGATTCCCATGGTAGGACGAATTTCCCAAAATGGGCAAACATTACCCCCTGCTAATTCTTTAACCCCAAAAGAAAAGTGAAGAGCATTAACAAAAAACAAAAATAAAAACAAAAAACGATGAAGCTGGTGCCAAACGCGTGGACACCTCCACACCCGGTGGGAGTGGAACTTCCTCATAGGGGACCAAGCTACCCCTAATCAGATCCCCTAATCTGGCCCCGAACTCCCTGATTGGACAGCTCTTCATTTATATGAACTTGGAATTAAGTTTGGGTAGTTTTGCTCTTAGTAACAATATTTTCATCGGGTCCTGCGAGAGGTTGCAGCTGTGGCTCTCTTGCCTGCGGGCGGGGCGACCTGCTCAGCGAAAAATGCTGTCGGCCTCTCCGCGCCTGGCAGAGGATTGCAACCTGAAACGGAGGAAGGGTCTGAATTTCATGACCAAGCACCACTGAGAACTGACTGCTCATTGCTTTGCCTAGTCTTGCATAAAGCACTGGGGAGAGATTGCTACCAAACTAGTCAGCAGCCCGTCGCCATTGTGACGTGTCCCTGAGGGCGGGGTGAGTCTTCCACCCCAGCCCCTGCGTGTAACCGGCCTCAAGAAGCTTGGAATATATGGGGCAGCTTGGGCTATAATTTAGCTTCTGAGCTCCTCACATAGCCAAGGCTAGGTACTCCTGGGCACCTCAAGCAGGTCGCCTTCTAGTGCTTGTAACGGAGAAACACAAAAACTCTAGAAGGACCTGGCCTTTTCCCTGAGGTCCTTAGCCAACAGCTCTAAACAGCTCCTGGGCCCTCTGGGGATCTCAAGACACGCAGAGTGGGCCATCATTGATCCTGAGGAAGCGAGACTCAGGCTAGCCACTCTACTTGGATCAGTCAGAGTCCCACGGCTTCTACAAAAGGAGCAACTCGATTGTCTACAATTTCTGAGCCCCAGATCCAAGAAATATCTGGAGTGTGGATTGGCTGGAAACAACCAACTCAGGCTTCTGCCCAGCGGGAGTCAAATACCCCTTTACTACAGAAAATTTCAGAGGAGATCCTCTAAGAAAATCCAGGCCACCGGACTCAACCAATCTGCTTCTCCCCAAACAAGCTCAACTCCGAAAAATTCCCAGCCTGATCCCGGACTTCATTGCACCACCAAATGATACATACCTCCAGATCTAAGGGTCAGAAATTCTCAGAACTCTAACAACTAGTTATGGGTTTTTATTGGAGGTTTTTTTTTTTTAAATGGGATTCGGCTGAAAAACAAGATTTTTGAAATTTTTAACATTACTGTGGGTTTTCAGGTTTCTCTTTTGTTGTTTTGGGGTTTTGTGTGTGTGTGTGTGTGTGTGTGTGTGTGTGTGTGTG
>PVKS010038374.1:0-17967 GCA_004027875.1 Aplodontia rufa
TGTCTCTCTCTCTCTATTTCTCCTTCTCTCTTAAAAAAAAAAAGAAAGAAAAATTAAGAAAGAAAGATAACCAGCTCTCAGCAGCGAGGGTGTCTTCCAGCTTGGACCCAGTGAAATCCTCCATGCCCCAGGTGGGGTTTGAGGGTGCATCACACAATCTCCGCTGCTTATGTTTCTGGTTGTAAAAGTGAAGGGAAAACTTAAGGTAGACAACGTGGGGCAGGGGCGTCCCCGCACGCAAGGTGTTTTTAATACGGCAGCTGTTCATCTACTTTTGTTTACCAGGGGCTTGGTCATTTGTGGACTCGGAGAGGAAGAGGTGGGGTGAGAAGGTCAAGTCCTGTGACGGATGGTTCCTCATGAGCTAAATAGGACTAGTGTTTCTAAAGCAGTTTCCCTTTTTTCACCCCACCCCGACCCCGACTTTCATCTCAGAATGGCTAGAATTTTAGTTCTAGCTGGCTCAGGAGTCTTTTTAGAAAAATCCCCTAGAGGAGATGGCTCGGTACAATTCTGTCTTCCCTAATGGTGTACATTGCACACAGGAAGGTCTCGTTCAGTTCAGGCAAGAGTCGATGAAACTTTCCTTTTTTTTCCAGACATAAATCAGCACACTAAATGTTGTGCCTCCAACCGAGAACCACGATAATAAAGGGGGTGAGAGCGGAGTGAAGACTGGGAAATTGGGTTGACCTAGTTAAAGGTGGTCCGTCTTGCTGGTGGGGTTATGAGGCTGGATGGAAAAACAAGGTTCGCTGCTTTTGTGGCTCCATGAACTGGGCTGCTTGGATTTTACAGCTCTGTTTCTGGTTGACCTGCCCTGTATAGCGGGGCTGCGTGTCTCCTGATGAGGCCAGAACAGGAGGGGAGTTGGTGGCATTCTTTTAAAGGGCTTGTAAGATAGTGAATAGCGACAGGAGTTTTTGTTTCCTTGGAAGGCATTTATGGAGAAGCACTTCAGGAGAACGGTGGCTGGGGATTGATCGGTCAGGAGGAGGTCCGGTGGGAAGGGAGAGATTTCTGTTCCGAGACGCTGGGAGATAGAAGCAGGGAAAGGGAACAGATGTCAAGCCATGCTCAGGGAACAGCGCAGGTTGCACCCTTTGATTGTGGCTAAAGAATGGTGAAAAGGGGATATGGGATCTCAAGAAATAAAAATGCTCATGGCTCATGGCAATGACTCTGGCGTAAAAGGAGATGCGGGCTGCGGGTGCAGCTCAGGGACAGAACTCTGGCCTGTCAAGCATGAGCCCTGGGCTCCATCCCCAGCACCATACCCCCCTGCGGAAAAAGGAAGGGCCAGGCTGAGAAGGCTGTGCAGGGTTAGGAAAGGCTGAATTTAGAGTGTTTGCGTGGTGGCCAATGGTAGAGCTAGGCGGGAGGAGATGGTATATCAAATGCAGAATTCCAACTTCCTGCTCTCTTTGGATCTAGACTGTGTTCCTATGACTTCCCTGCCCAAGGATTTCACTCTGCATTAGTTTTTAGGACCCCTACCAGCAAACTAGAGGTCACTATCACCAGCAGTTACTTGGTTTTTTTTTTTCCATATCACATCTTTATAAACTTATCTTCTCTAGTTCTGCAAGGTATGGACTAGATCTGTAGTTTAAGACTGACCAACTAAGGCCAGGGGTTAAAAACTGGGTGAACCTGCCTAAAACGTGACAGGGGTGATCTGGGGGTCAACTCTTCTGATGTGAGGTCTGATGTCACCTTGAGGGAGAAGGACCTCATCTGAGTCCTTGAATGGTGTGCACAGAAATAGCTGCCTTTGTGGACAGTTTTAGGCTACCCAGAAGACTGCTTGGGTCTGTACTTCTGTGCTCTGGGGTAAATTTGAGAAGTCTCAGCATCCCTTCTGCAATCATCACTGAACAAGAGTTCCTGACCAATAGGACACTGGGGGCGGGGGGAGAATAAAGCCCTGTTAAAATTGACCCATTAAGCCCAGGATAATTTGATTGATCTGTTAATGGTAAGAAATGCAAACATAAGAAGCAGGCTCAATTCACATACACTTTCCCACTTGGATTCCATTCTCAGGGACATTAGCCTGTCCATGGTGGTATGGAGGGCTGTGGCTGCAGGTAGATATGCTTGGATCATGTGATCCATCCTCCAAACCAGAGCAGATAGGATGTGAAGGCTGCCCATTGATAGCTCTGAACCTAGCTGAAAAAACAAGCTGTGCCACTTGAAATGATTCAGCTTTTGGAACCTGAGCATGTTTCTGTTGGGGGAAACTGAAGGTGAAAAGACTGGATTAGGAGGAGACAAAAGAAAAGGGAAGATGATCTAGGTAATGGGAATAGTGTGATCACATTCACAAAGATGACAGGGCTTCCTCTTCATGCTGGGGGATCATAGGCTGACCACTTCGCCTGGAGTGGAAGGTTAGTGCAGGGGAAAGGGTAGGAGGCAGGGAGGAGGGCTACACCCAGGGTGGTGGATGGGAGAGATCCTCGGATGCTTGGCTTAGGAGTTTGGGTTCTAGATCATGGGAGGCTATTGAAAGGTAAGTGCAAGGGAGGTAGGCAGGAAGTCTGTTTTCAGAATATTAGCCTCAAGCAGTGTGCAAAATGGATTGAAGGACATGACTTTGGTAAGTAATTAATGTCAGTTATCAAATGTCATAATCATAGTTTGGACCAGCTTCTAAGGTAACACAAAGATGATCATTACAGGAGTAGCGTGTCTTTCTGCCTCCTCTATTCTCAAACTGATTGCTGGTTTCTATTCATTCACCACATACGATTTAGCCCTTCTATTCTAGCCTTATGTCTCTCCCCCTGTTTAGCACCCTCTGCTTCACATGTAGCTATTTATACATCTGTCTCCACTGCTATAGCACCTCCCTGAGGAATCCAAATGTTCAATTTGAGTCTATTTCCTAGAGCATGCCTGGACTAAGATTACTGGAGCCAAGGAGATCTCTATCAAAGAAATAGCAACCCTGCCTTCTAGTTCCTGAACTTGGCTTCCAGGGTGGAATCTATTATTAAATAAATAAGGTATTAACCAAATTAAACAACTTTTAATGACCCAGAAAAAATAATTCAGTTCACAGAGAAAAGGAAAGAGAAGAGCAGACGTCTCAGCAACTCAGGTCTCAAAGAAGAGGGCAGAGCATGTTGGTAGCCATGCGATGTCACAGTTAATCTTGGAAGACTTGCGCGGTTTCCTTGGAGAAGAGAAAACAGTGCCCTGCAGACTGTTCCCATGCTCATGGAGGAGAAGGGAAGCTAACGGTCATCATGCCCTCCTCCAATCAGTGTGCATTGAGCCTCACTGGGTACCAGCGCTGTTCTAGACCCTGAGCAGCTGCCCTGGGGCGGGGTGGATAACTAATCTGGTGTGAACATGGGACTCACAGGGGCCACTTCAGAGGAACTGAACTGTTATGCTGTTAGGGAAATGGATGGGTGCAGGAGGGCTTCCTGGGAGAGATTGAGTTAGGCCTTTGAGGAAGATAAAGTTGGATGGACTAGAGGCACAGATGAGCATCTAAAGCAAGGGACACAGAGGACCCAACCTGAGGCAAGAAATCCACTTCAGAGAGGTTCAAGTATGTTCACCACGGTGTCTACTGGCATTTTGGACCAGATTGTTACAGGAGGCTGCCCATATCCCATACCCTTGTAGTGACAAGCAAAAGCTTCTAGACATTTCCACCCCACCCCATGGGACAAAGATTTGGGGAGGGGGCTGCCTCAACACTGCTTGAGAAACAATGGAGGTGTTTGAGACCAGTGGGAGGTTGGTGCTAAGAGCTTTTCCTTAGTGTATGAGGAACTAGTTCAAATTCTGGACAAGGGAAAGACACGGTCAAAAAAATCTGAGAATATAAAGTCACTCTGGCCTCATAGGGGAGAAATAGCTTGGAAGAGGTTGTGACAAAGGAAAGTTAATGTGGGTCTATTTCTTCCAAAACATAATTACTAAGTTAATTGTTCTCTGCTTTTCCTTGGTGATTCAATTAGGAATTTGGAAGGACTGAGCATCTTTCCCATAAACTGACTTACTCCCTCAAGTAGATGCAAATGATCTAGGTTGCCATATCCAGGTCCTGTGCCACCTCTCGGTCTTAAATTATGATACAGGAGTTATTGCACCTGTAATACGCAGGAGGAAACTGAGGTCCAGAGGTCTGAATCTAAATCTTGGGTCTTTCATACCATCCTACCTAGGGAGTTTTTGTTGGCATTTCACCATGAAACTGTTTAAAACAGCAGTGTGGTAACCAAGGAAACATTTCTGAAAGATGGGGACTGGCTCTTTCCCCTGCTTTTCTCCTTCCCTCTGCTTTTCAGGATATTGAAATCGTCCCCCCCCTAAGTCTCAGCTCCCAGCCACCAAGCTTTAGTTAAAGCCTTGCCTGATGAAAAAGACCCAGGTCTTTGGTTCCCCCAGGGGGAAAGTTTTTTTTTTAAACTAAAAGTCGCTTGCTGCCCCCAACATCTTTAGCCAAGATGTTCTCATTTTCTTGGAGCCAGAAAAAGCTGGCCGGGTGCTGGCGGCGACGCCGGCTGGGCCCCACGTGTGCTCTGCTGCTGGCCCGGAGAGATGCGGCAGGCAGAGCATCCTTCAACTCTGACTTCTCCCGGCCTGATTTATCGCTCCCGTCTCCTGCTCTGGCTTTTCGCTAGGATTTCCTTCCAACATCTCCACTGCTGATCCAGGAGTGTCCACGTGTGTTTTCGCTTTGCCACTGTTGACGGAGAACTCTGGGCTGGTGCCCAGACTGCACCAGCTCCTGCCCTATCTGCCGAGCCATCTTTACTCTGTCACAGCCCAGGTCTGCTGCAGGCTGCGCGGCGGGCGCGCGTCCAGAGCCGCTTCCGCCCCTGCGCGGCTTCGGGGGCCTCGGGACCCACCCGGCCCCTCCGCATCCCGCACCAGGCCTCCTCGCACTCTCTCTGGTCAATTGCATCGGGGATCGCTTTGGTTAAATAAAAAAGTAATAATGTTTTCTCAAGAGAACAAGAGTAGCCATTTATTTTGGCTCCACCATATCGATTCAAGGAAAGCTTTTCCCTCCTTTAAACTGTTCCTGGACTTGGCAGAGGTTTTGTGTTCAACCATTTGCCCAGGGCAAAAATCCCTTAGATCCAACCCCTCTGCATCACATTTGCCAAAATGGGAAAACACTCAAGCAAAATACCTTCCCCAGAATTAGTGAAAGACTCCTTTTGAGGATAGTTAATAAAAATCAGGCATTTCTTTTGGTGTAATTTTTCATTCCGGAAGCCAAAGCACAGACTGGCTTTAAAGACATGCGAACGCTCCCGGGCTCCCCTGGGGGATTGAAGGTGCTCCATTTAGACGCCTGGAGCTTTGGAGAAGGGCTTGTCTGTGTGCAGGTTGGACTCGCCCTCCCTCACATAGTTCGCATTTTCCTATCATTGCAATGTCACTCCAGCTGCATTGTGAGAAACTAGTATTTTTATTTTTGACCTTTGGATTCTTTTTTCCTCCTAGTGCCTAGAGACAGTAAAAGTTGAAATGCAAGTCTTCATTAAAAAAAAAATTCCCTGTGTTTCCCCAAATTGCAGGGAATCTAAGTCTGTTCTCAGGATCTGCTTGGATCAGCAGCTGCTACTTGGTCCCTTTTCTTTGGGTTGTTGGTAAGGGCGGGTATGTGTGATTTGAGAAAATTCCCAGATGATTCTTATAAACATCTTGCATCCATTGGGACTCCAGAGTTTATACAGAAGCATAACTATTTGGCCCCTTTTATTAAACTCATAGGGTCCTAGGTCAAGGTTTCAACTCTGAAGTCTGAATCAGACCATCTAATTGTTTTGATTTGGTCAAATTGTTGAATTTATTTCCTGTGGATGTCTTAATATGTCTGTATTTCCAGTTCTTTAGTCTTTTTTTCCTTAGAATCTCTCAACTTTTGTACAATTCCGACAATTTTTGCTCTCATTGGGTTTAAATCCCTTGTGAAAACTTTAGCAAATTGTTAACCACTCGGAGGGTCAGATCCTTTATTTGCAAAATGGGAGTAATCTTGGAGTGTGGTAAGGATTGGAGGCAGGTATACATGCTGCCACGCACAGTGCCTGGTGTCCAGTAGGGCACTTGATAAATCCTGCTGTAACCGAGATGATAGTGGTATTTACAACTGTGAGTAATATGGCTTGATGTTTTTCCCTCCCTAAGACATCCTGATTTTCATGGGCAAGGTAACTTGAACTGAAAACAAGTTGATAGTCCACCATTCCATCTGGCTTCTGCTATATACTCCGGTGTGGGATCAGATGCTTTCATGCACTTCAGTTTTCTTCTCAGTGCCCTGAGATAGCACAGCAGCAAAAGTCCCACTCTCTAGAAAACCTCAGGGTGTCTGAAGGAGACAGTCAGCCAGGATTCTTGGTTCCAAGCAGCAGACTGGTTTAAGTAGAAAAGCCAGTCATTGAAAGGATACTGGGGAACCCAGAGAGTTGTATGGAAGGTTGGGGAACGGGCTTGGAAAACAGGCTTACAAGAAAAGCTGTAAGGTGGCTTAGCGGTTATGGCGCTTGCCTGGCACGCTTGAGTACGTGAGTTCAAACCCCAGCACCATGTACACAATGAAGTCTCTGAGTAATGAGAGCCACATGAAAAGCTAAATAAAACTGATTCTCTCTCTCTCTCTCTCACTGTCCCTCTCTCTAAAGAAAAGAAAGAGAAAGAAAGAAAGAAAAGCTGTAACGACCGCAGCTAAATCTATACTGCAGATTTCCTCACCACTGCCGCTAACCCTGGAAACCAAATACTACAGCCACTGCTGCTCCTGCAGGAAAAAAATCTCCTCTCATCTTGCTTCATGAGCCACCAGCTCCCAAATCTGAGTTGGGGAAGGATACCTGTTTGCCCCAGTTTGGGTCCCATGCACTTGTCCTACCCCAAAGGATGCTTAGGAATTAAGTATTTTACTCTTGGGAGAAGGGAACACACTTCCTTCCAAGGCTCATGTATTGGGAGATTCCCAGAAGGTAGAAAGGAAAATCAGACTCCAGTGTAGCCCAAATGCCATCAAATGTCAACCACATTAATAAATTCAGATTTGTCATCTACTGTACACACCTGAACTTCCCTGACCATGACCTTTTATGAAGTGTGCAAAGTCCTATCTGCCTTCTCCAGGTTGGAGGCTTCTCTCTTGCCAGACCAAACACCATGTGCTTTCCTTCAACAGATTTACTTGGTTCTGTTTAAATATTAGAGCTTATAATAAGCAAAATAGATGTTAATAGCTCCAATAACCCCTGTGGCACCTAAGTGAATGAGAAGGCTAGAGCCCAGGCGTCCCTGGAATATTTGGAGGGAAAGCATGCCTGCAATGGTCTAAACCTACCTCCTCACCCTCCAAGGAGAACGGTGCAGGCAGGGCTCCTTCTGCAACACAGACAGACTGTGGCACTCACTAGCCTTACCTTGACCTAGAATCTCAACTCAGAAAACACTGAGGGAAGGATACAAACTTCCTTTGAAGGTATAATCATGTAGGGGCTGGAGCAGTGACTCAGCAGTTTGGAGCGCTTTCCTGGAATGCACAAGGACCCAGGTTCAAACCCCAGCACCATATACACAACTAAGTGTTGAAAAAAAAAAAACCAGACAAATAAATTAAATTAATTCTCTCTTTCTCTCTCCAAAAAAGAAAAAGGATACAATCACACCAGCAGATAAAGCCAAAATTGGCACAACCTTCCTGGAGGGCAATATGATAATCGGCATGAAGAGCTGCAACAATGTCCATATCTCTGAGTCACTAATTCCTCTTAAAAAATCAAGCATGAGGAAACAGACAGATATAAGGTTTATATTCCAGGATGTTCATTTATTTATTTATTTTTAAAGAAAGAGCAAAAGAGGGAGGAGAGAGGGAGTCAATTTTATCTACTTTTTTTTAAATCTGGTTTTTGTTTTTTTGACACTCAGTTGTGTTTGTGATGCTGGGTTCGAACCCAGGTCCTTGTACATGCCAGGCAAGCACTCTACTGCTGAGCTACCGCTCAGCCCCTTCCAGGATGTTCATTTGTAACAAAGTAATTTATGCTAGAACAACAGTAGTCCCAATTTTTAAAAGACATGTTCATATATATATATATATATTAAAATAAAACACTTATAAGAAATATACAGAAATTTTAGTTGTGTGATTGGGGATAGAAGAATTGCCGTTTTTTTTTTAATTTACATAACACATTATTTTTTTTCAGGGCTGAAGCTCAAATCCAGAGCCATGCACACTAGGCAAGAGCGTTACCTCTGAGCTACACCTGAAGACCCTGCAGATGATTTTTAAATGTTACTTTTAATATTTATATGTCATTTCCGGAACTTTGTACAATAAATTTGTTACTTCTTTTAAAATTAGAAAAATAGTGTGTGTTACCTTTTGAAAAGTTCCTTCAGATAAAGAAACCAAAAAGGAAAGGAGTTAAGCGAGTTTTTAGGGGGAAGGGCTATTCCAGCCCTCCCTAGGGGCCATCTGGGTAGAAGGCAAATTAAAACCTGAAAGTTTCGTCAATCAGTTTGTCTTAATGGGCCTTAGACAGGGAAAACTTCAGTCATTTCCCTTGCCTGGCACTCTTGTGGTCAGGGGATGAAATCCAACCATGGGGTCAGTTGGGTTTATACATTCCATGGCAAACCAATTTGGCCATTGCTCTGCATTTCCCAAAAGTTCTCTGACTTCCTAGACAGGAATTGTGAGCACAGGGAGACCTTTATGCTGGTTGCTGCAGCACATCTGGTTTCCAGCATGTGCCAGATGGACTCCCTTTCATCTGAGAGGAGGGGCAGGAGGGAGCACAGGAGCTCCTGAAGGCCCAAGGAACTTCCTCAATGGCAGCTCTAATTTTTGGTGAAGTGCTTCAAGTTAAACTAGCAGTATATCATGTTGGAGTCACACTGTCCCTTAAGTTTGAGGGAATATGCTTTTCATTAGAGTCTGCCCACCTGACTGTCATGATCATCGCTCAGCTCAAAGATGTTCTGAACATGTTATTGGTTGATTTCTGATACCATCAGAAATCTGTGCGGATGTTTATTGAGCGTTTATTATGTACTATGCACTAGGAGCAAAAATGAACAAGATATATATCCTTGCACTCGGGAAGCTCATCCTTGAGGACAGACTCCTGACTTTCCACCCCTATGAACGCCAGTCTGTTGTTTGGTTCATACCTGGCCTTTGTACCAAGCACCCCATCACCTTAGATGTGCTGGATTGGAAACGAACAATGGGAAATACTCAGGTTTACAAGCCCCATGAAAGGAGAACCAGATCTGGAGGAGGGTGACTGAGTTCATCTGGTGGCTGAGATAGATGGTGCGAATGCCAATACTAACAATTTAAAAGGAATAAAACAGAGACAGGGATCAAAACACAAGGGCCTTTCACTGCAGCTGTGTCAGGGTTTGGTGGATCCTCGGCACGGATGGTTCGGTTTGGATCTGGAATCTCCCATGAAGCTCGTGTGTTGAAGGCTGGGTCCCCAATGCAGCAATATTCAGAGGTGGGGATTTAGGAAGAGAGAGGCTCCTGAGGGGTCTGACTCATCATGGATTAACCCACTGACAGTTGAGTGAGGTGCACAGGTGGCGGAAACCGAAGGCAGAGGGGTGTGGTGTCCTTGGGGACTCCTCTTGTCCCAGGCGCCTTTCTGTCTCTGCCTCCCTCTCTCTCTGCTTCCCCGCTGCCAGAGCTGAACTGCTTTCCTCCACCACATCCTTCTGCCATGGAGTTCCGTCTCACCTCAGGCCCAATGCGACAGAGCTGGCCCACCGTGAGCTGAAACCTCATGACCAGGCCAGAGCAAACCTTTCCTCCTTTAAGTTGTTTAGCTCAGTGTTGTGGTCACAGCAGTGAAAAGTTAACACGAGGACTATACTCAGTCTCTTTCTAGGAAGTTCTCCCAGCTGAGCCTTTGCCCACTGCAGCATTCTTGAAGGTTCTTCTTTTATTCTCCATTCCTTTCTGAGGGAAAGGAAGCCAGGTCCATCCTCCACTTTCCTTAGTGACCACCAAACTCCTCCTGTTAAGACATTCTCTTGCCCTGCGTATTTCTTCTGGGGAATTTCCTGGTTCACCCAATGGATCTAATCAACCCTCACATTATATCTCATCATATGACATGATAGTTCTCTTTATCCAGAAACCAAAGCCCTAGAAGTCTAATCGCTGAGATGCTCACAGAATAACACTAGTTGGGTGTGCTGGTGTATGCCTGTAATGCCAGTGACTACGGAAGTTGAGGCAGGAGGACCATAAGTTCGAGGCCAGCCTTAGCAACTTAGTGAGGCCCTAAGCAACTTAGTTTCTGTCTCAAAACAACAACAACAAAAAAAAAACAAATAAATTAATTAATTAAAAATTAAAAAGGGCTGAGGATGTGGCTCAGTAGTTAAGCACCCTGAGCTTAATCCCCAGTACTCCCCCCCCAAAAAAAGTAATAGTATTTGACTTCCAACACTTCACAGGAGCTTAGAATACCTTTTAATTTATTAAAGATAGAAGAAATGATGCTTTGAAAAGTTCTTGGCTTATATGTTTAGTGCCATTTTTCAATTTTTAAAACACATTGATTCATGGTGTGTTTACCTCCTGGAGTCTAAAGAGGAAATAGATTAAATCCCAGAAGGTTTGATAGGAGACTTTCATGAAATGACTACATAGGGAGGATCAGAACCCACAAAGGAAGTGGAGGCTCCCTGCGGCCAACAATAGTGAAGATGCATGACTGAACCTGGGTCTAAAAGGACCAGGAGAGGAACCAGTGTTACTGGAGAGCCACAAGAGTCAGACTATGGAGGCAGAAGGTGGTGGGAGACAGAGGCCCGAGGGCCTGCAGCCTCCATGAGCATCAGGTGCTGAGCGCGAATCAGAACACCCAGGCTCTTTCTCCTGCAGCTGGCTAATCTCCATCAGTCAAACCTAACCAGAAGCCAAGGGAGGCAGAAGGGCAATCCTTCCGGGTGCAACTCCCAGGACACAAAGTGGGGCAGAAGAGGGTGGGGAAGGGGTTGGGTAGGGAAGGACAGAATTCAGAAGATAACCAGCTCAGGCACTACTGCTCTCTCATTCCCAGAACGCGGGATCACTCAGCATGGTTTCCATCCCTCTTACTAAATGCCACTTTATAGCTCAAACCTCCCAAGAATTGTGGATTGCCCCCACCCCAAAACCCAAATGCTTCCTGAAAGACGAGTTAATCCTTGTAACATTATCATTTCATTTATTCAAGAGTATTTATTGGGCAACTACTATGTATGGGAAGAAGGTTCCATTTGCCCTCCAACCATCATTCCTATTCATGGGGATTATTTTACCTCCCAAGTTTCAGTGAAATTCCAATTAATCCTCTCTACACCGACCAATGTTTATATAATCACATCTGCTTTACTTTTTTGGTAAATCTCAATTTTGTTTGACTTGATAGTCTGTCCTGGACCACTGAATCTCAAAGCCTCTCAGATTTTAAGAGAAAGTTTATAGCTTTTTCTGGATTAGAATTTGAGGTGTTGGTGGCTGTATTTTTTTTTCCCAGAGGCAGTACTTTTGGTTCTGTGAAGAATTTTCAAAATAAAACGTATTCTTGCTGAATACAGATGATAGCAATAAATCAGTCCTTTCAGCTGAGAATAGTGGCACGTACCTGTAATCCCAGCTACTTGGCAGGCTGAGACAAGAGGATTACAAGTTTGAGGTCAGCCTAGTGTGAGAAATAGGAAGTCTGATGGTCCATTTTCAGAATGTAGCTTTAAGGTTCACATATAAAAGGAAGCCATCTTAACTCAGGGAACCATGAGGCTAGGAGGAAACCATGTTTTAAACTCCCCAACAAGTGTCTCCTTACATCTGTAAGCACTGCCCACTTCCAGTACCCTGCCTACCTTCTTTGACTTTCCATACCCTGTTTACCTACTTCCTGTGATCCCTTCCCATAGCTCACCTATCTACTTCCTGTGACTCACTTCCTGTAACCACTCCTATCTAATGTTAGCTAATCACATAGATTCTGCCCCTGAGCTCCTCTAATAAAGGCTGAGGGTCAGTTCTGGGGATTCTCTGTATCAGCACACATTTCTTTTTGGTGCACATTTCTTTTTGCCCTTCAGCTGAGGTAAATTCTGCCTTGCTCACCCAACTCTGACCATGTGTTTGTTTTATTGCACACCTGGTATTTCTAACTGTGGGCAATTTAGGGAGAACTTACCTCAAAAACTTTAAAAAATTAAAATAAGAAGGATGGGGTTACAACTCAGTGGCAGAGTGCCCTGGGTTCAAGTCCCTAGTACTGAAAAACAACAACAGTCCTTTCTAAGAGTCTGTATCAGTGGCTTTCAAATTTCTTCAGCACAGTACACAATAAAAAATACATTTTAGCTGGGCTTGATGGTGCACAACTCAGTGGCTCAGGAGGCTGAGGCAGGAGGATAGCAAACTCAAAGCCAGCCTTAGCAATTTAGTGAGACCCTAAGCAACTTACCAAGACCCTGCTTCAAAATACAAAATTTAAAAAGGCTGAGGTTGTGGATCAATCCTGGCACCAAAACCAAAACAAAAATAACAGAAAAATTAGCTGAGCACAGTGGCACATGCCTGTTATCTTAGCTACTTGGGAGGCTAAAGCAGTAGGATCACAAGTTCAAGGCCACCGTAAGCAATTTAGCGAAACCCTGTCTCAAAAAATGGGGGATGGGTGGTGGAGTCAGTGATGCAGATCAGGGATAGAGGGCTTGCCTTGCCTTCAGTTCAATCCTCAATATTACCAAAAAAATTATATTTCAACCCAGTTTCATAAAGCAAGCCTCACCTGGTTTTGGTGCATTCTGTACTATTCTATTCTATAATTTCTTTTTAATTTGCTGATATTATTCCACTGAATCGATTTCATACTGGCTTATAGTACAATTTAATATTTTGAAACTGTTGTAAATTTAGACCCAGCACTGGAGTCTGTATTTAGAGTGGTTCAAATGCTCTCAAATATTATTTTTAAGCCATCATCAAAAGTACCAATGGCACCATTTTGCTTTCTTTGAAGACAGCTAAACTGGTTCAGCCGGCGATGTTGCCCTGGTCTCCCCGACTCCTCATTCGGGTGGAGGACCCCATATTGACCACTAGTTCGACATGGGACTGGAACCTCTGGACAGCAGAGATGAACAGCTGTAGCTCACTCAACCCTCTTTATAAGCACAATTTTTTGTTTTTGTTTTAATTTAAAGTCTCCCATGTTTAACTTGCTTTTGTATAGCAAAAGGTTTCCCTTCAAAGACAGTAAAGGTGGTCCTGATGGGCTCTCGATGCATTGTTGAGGGAATGGAGAGACTTAGATGGCAATGGTCCTCTTCCTCCACCAAGACCACATGGAAAGGGGACCGGAGGACAGAAATCACAGTGCTATTCAGCACACACGGTATATTAAAGGCTTTCTGTGCTATCTCATTTAATTCTTAGAACAATCTGGTGAATAGTTGTTATTGCCCTATCAGAGCAGAGGGAATGTTTTTATTGCCATTTTGTTCAAGAGAAATTGGAGTTCAGTGTGGTTTCCTTCTTCTGGAAGCTTCCACAAGTGGTGTGTAGTAGAGTTAGGGACATATTTCATCTCTTTCTAATGATACTATAATACATTTTCTCTCTCTCTCTCTCTCTCTCTCTCTTATTTTTTTGAGAGGAAAATTGAGAGAGAAAAAATCAGTTTTATTTTGTTTTTCATCTGGTTTTTGTTGCTCTGACAGTTGTATATGTGGTGCTGGGGTTTGAACCTGGGTCCTCATGCATGCCAGGCAAGTGTGATTCCACTGAGCCACCGCTCCAGCCCTAGTACATCCTCTTTTGATTCTGACATAGTATGGGGAAAGAGGACCATGTAGAATAATTTTGTTTTGCTCCTGAGGCATTCAGTGTGGGATTTGACAGGTGAAGGGTCTCTTGTAGTTTCTGGGGTTGTATAAGGAAACGTTTATCTAGATTTGTTGGTTGGAGTTTGGAGTTCCAAGAATAAAACAAAGAAATAATTGGAAACTAACACACTTCTATGACACATTTGGCTTGTATTTATCATTCATAACAAGATCTCTGTGCAAAAAATTGCCTCCAACAACCAAAACCAAAACAAAACAAAAAAAAAAATCAATGCACGTTAGCATTAACATACTTTTGACTTTTAATTAGTGAATTGGTGAATATCTATACTTAATGTATGTAATGGTGTGGTGTTGGTTGCATTTGTGGATTGATGAATGTCTACATTTAATGTATGAAGACCACTTTTGGTTGCTGTTTCTTTCCTAAATGATCTTGATTAGCCTTTTATATATGTCTAGAGTAAGAGAATTGGAAACTACAGAAATAAAGTGACATTGTTGGCTTCTGCTATAAAGGGGAGTGCAGATACAGTGGGAAAAAAGAAAGCATGGGAGTTTGCTTCAGGACTTCCAGGAAAAACTGATACAGAGACTGTTTCAGAAAAAGGAAGGGAGCAGAGACTTGAAGCTCTGAGCACCTAGAAAGAACCAGCATGTTCATTGAAGACAGGGTGGGCTTTGGCCATCCGACAGGCAGCGAAACAGTGGTAACATGCTTTGTAAAGATCTTCTCCTTTAAAACTCTGCTGAAGAGACAAACCAAGCAGCAGGTCCACAGTCAAGACATTCATTATGTATACCTTCTTGGTACTTAGATTTCCCCCCCTCTTTTCTTTATATGATACTGCTATAGTTATGTTTGATAAGTGAATAACTGGAGATTTTTAAGCCTAATGGACATTTGACTGTCTTCTATAAAAGTTGATAAAGTATCTCTCTGGGTTTTAGCTTTCCAGGCCTTAAATTGTCCATAAAATGAGTTGTTCATTACCTTAACCAATAAGAAAGCAGCTCTGATCACTTGATGGTTACAGTTCAAGGTAGGGATGGGGATATCGTTCCTTTTGAGGTATGTCCTCAAACATTAAGCATAGATAATAAAATTACAAAAAAAAAAAAAAAGAGGAAAACCACACACAATTCTAAAATGCTTATATTACATAAGTCATACAAGTTCCAAAATGTGGATCCAATGAATCAAGTGTTGGCAGTGCCTGGGAAGAAATACGTATCCTCAAAAACCCAATGGCTCTAGAAATTTCTTTTATGTTGCTTCTCAGAGAAATGCCCCAAAGATTTGCAATGAAA
Organism: Aplodontia rufa; assembly: GCA_004027875.1. Lineage (NCBI taxonomy): Eukaryota > Metazoa > Chordata > Mammalia > Rodentia > Aplodontiidae > Aplodontia > Aplodontia rufa. The sequence continues at coordinate 15,184 of PVKS010038374.1, forward strand.
ACAGTTTAGGTCATGGTTCTGTGCACAAGCCACATCTGACAAATCATAGGACACTTTCTAATGACTCTTAGGCTTGGCTTTTGCCTTTGAAAACAAAGATGTTTCCATTAGATTTGACCCACTGAGGAGAAGATCATCAACCTCCTATGTGGAGTTTCCTCTGGTCCAGACATTCTGTCTTGGGGAATGGAGCATGATGGTGTATGGGTTCTACCCGCCCCCCCATATATATCTGAAAGCCAGAGACCAATGAGCCAATGTATATGTTCCAATTCTGTGGGCAAACCACACAATATGAAAGATGGGGCTCTGGACTTTCCAAATAAGTTCTAATCTTCTCTGTCAGTCTTGGTACATATGTAAGGAAAAGACCAGGAAACCAGGTTTGGGGCCAATGCGAAGAAATGCTCTGTAGATTCAAATAGAGTGATTGGAAGGCCCGACTCTTATTAAGTAGGATTTGCTCTCTTCCAACTGGACATGCACAGGAGCTGGTTTTTAAAAAAGTATTAACTTCTTCCCCCCACCCCTTCAAGTTGAGCCAGAGACCTCATGGAGGTCTAAACCCAAGCCAAGCTTGATCTGTTTTAATTCAACCACTGTTGATTTATGGCTTAGCAAAAAATGTCTGAGAATTTTTTTAAGCTACAAAAAAAAATTTTCTTTTTACCCCAACTTGATTCTCTCACTTCTCAAATATAGCTGAAAAGATATTTCTCAGATTTTCAAAAGACAAAGCCATCTTTGGAATAGAAGGCAGCTCTGAAAACTTCAAATCCCAGAAAAAAAAAAAAAAAGAGAGAAAAGAAAAAAGAAAAAAAAATCATGTGAAAATTTATATACAAGTAAAAACAAATATATTGGAAGCCCGCATGATACGTTAAAGGCATTTGATTCCCTTTGAATGGAGTCTAGGATAGAATCAAACCAAAGCTGAAGAGGAGGTACAGGGGAGGTCAGGGGTGTTTTCTGAGGGTTTGTACCAGGTTAGACACCAAAGTTCTCTCTCTCTTTTCTTTTTCTTCTCTTTCCTCCCCTTCCTCTTCTTATCATTCCCCACCAAAAAAAAAAAAAAAAAAAAAAAAAAAAAAAAAAAAAAAAAAAAAAAAAAAAAAAGAGACATTAAAGAATTCCTCTCATTGTCCAGACAAAAAGCAATCTTTGGTGAATTTCCTTCTCTACCTGGCTCTGGAATGTTTATCGTTATACAACACCAGCAGGATTTGGACTGATAAGCAATTATCAGCCACCAGAAGAAAACCAATACCAATTCACTGGTTTCTTCTAGTTCTAACTTTTAATAGGGCTAACCCAGTTCACAAGACGAGATCCTTCCTCCACCTCTCAGGTTGTCAGATTGAACAATTCCTTACCTGTGAGTCTTTTTCCCCTAATAAGTACCCATCTTTCCATAGATTGTAAGCCTGCTGAGGACAGGACTCAGTCATAGTTTATCTCATTCCCACAACTGTGACCTCCAAACATTTCCTGGCCTGAAATGAACATGCAGAGGAACAACAGTAAAAGATGTCTGTCTTCCTGATGCTGAGGAAGAAGCAAGCGTTTGATTCCTGATCGCTGCACTGTCTCCTTCTTCTGAAGGATCTGTGAGAACGGGGCCTCTCTGCCATCAGGTATTGGTGCACCGTGTGCTTCTCCCCTAAATACGTGTCTTGCTGGAAAACTACTACTGACGCAGCAGCTCTGCTCAGGAGCATTACTGCGCATCCAGGACTCAGGCGGCCTTGGCTCAGACCTAGAATTACCGATTTGACTTCTAATGCTTTAAATTCCTTCCGTGGTTTTAGTTGTTCAATGTTAAGAACAGACTCTCACTCTGTGACCACAATTAACTCCTCAGACGCCAAGGCCACGTCTGTGCTGTGCATTAGCTTTCTTGCCCCAGACATCATCCTGGTTGCATATCAGATAATGGATTAATGGACAAGAAAAAGACCTGATCATGAAAACAGATGAAATAGTGGAATAGAACCAAAAAAAAAAAAAAAAAAAAAAAAAAAAAAAAAAAAAAAAAAAAAAAAAAAAAAAAAAAAAAAAAAAAAAAAAAAAAAAAAAAAAAAAAAAAAAAAAAAAAACGAAAGAAAGAAAAGAAAAGAAAAAGAAAAAAGAAAAAGTCCAATACTGGTCACATACATTTTTTTTTTTTTGCCAGAACATGACACCAGTGCTTATAAATGAATTTTAAGAGCAAAATATTGATGTTTATTGAGCATTTACATTATTCTGTGTATTACAAAGAGCACTTCATAGGTGTTATTTTATTTAACCCTTACAACAATTCTAGGACTGGTTACCACCTACAATTGGATTCTACAGCTATTGAGTTTGTACCACCAACACTCAGTCCTCACACGAGGCTATAATGTCTGTTGTGTGATTACTTTGTATACTGTGATGATTTTATGGCGTTTGTTATATGCACACCCGTGTTTGTTGTATGAGTTGCTATAAGGAAGAGATCCCCAGGACCAGTGTCTCAAAATTTAGAAAAAGTGGGATTGGGTGGGCAGTGGTAGAGCAAAAACATTTATTTCTCTCTCATATAAAAGTCAAGGGAGGGCTGGAGCGGTGGCTCAGCGGTTACGGCGCTTGCCTGGCATGTGTGCGGACGCGAGTTCAAACCCCAGCACCACGTACACAACTAAGTGTCGAAGCAACGAAAGTCACATGAAAAACTAACTAAAAATAAAATTGATTCTCTCTTTCTCTCTCTCTCTCTCACTGTCTTAAAAAAAAATGTAAGAGTTCTTAAAAAAAAAAAAG
>PVKS010038375.1:0-17958 GCA_004027875.1 Aplodontia rufa
AGAAATCCCAGTAGCATCCATCTCTTTGCAAGTAAAACCCCAGGGTTTCAGATATAAATAAAGTTACATATATGATATTTCAAATAAGGTACTTGAGACTTCAAAGGTCATATTTGGCAGGAAATATTGTTTCTTTCCTTTGGGAATTAGATAGACTTAAAAATCATTGTTCTTGAGTTTCCCAAGAAGATAAATGTTTCCTTTAGTCCAAGAAAGACAATTCTCTCACAAGTATGATAGAGGGGAAGGACATCCTATACTGCTTCAATACTGTTGTTAAAATATTACTCTTGAAATTTGTCTTGCACTCAGGTGATGATTAACTTTTACTACCATGTTGCACTGATCTAGATTCCTAACTCTTTATGGTGATACAAATATAGACATAAAATTCTTTACTTTTTCATCAATATACTTTTATGCCCAGCCATTGCTTCCAAAAGAGGATCAACGTGCTTTGGCAATTAGTTTTAGCCACATAGCTAGTGAGCAGACTTACCCTTCTAACGCAAAGTTAACCTTAGATAGAGTACATAGCTTCATAGAGATATTCATACTGAGTTAGGGATTGAGGCACTGATGATTTGGGTTCTTTCTAAATCATCAGATAGGCTCAAGGAACATTGTAGGAAGAGATCCCACTCTCCTTTCTACTCTGTCTCCAAATCTGTACCCAAAGGACTTTGATATCTGTAGAATTTTCCTTAGGCTGTGGGGGATACACAATTTACTTCTCTGTGGAAGTTGCCACAATTCCATTTGTCCCTCAAGTGATTGATTTTCTGTAGTAATAAAAATCTCCTCATCTACTTGTCTGTCTCCCTCACATTTTTATATATGTCAAAACTAACCTTATAAGGAGAGCATTAGGCAGAACCTTTTGAGGTTAAAGATGACTGGACTTTAAGACAAGTAAGCTTCTTTTGTTTTGCCGCAATTACTGTATGAAAGAGAGTTTGAGATCCAAGTCAGTTGGAAATAAATGTGGAGACTAGGCATCATTTCAACAAAGACCTTCTGGTACTGAGTTTGAATCGGTAGAGTAGGAGAGGAGGGAGTTCAATCCATGAGTGAACATTTCTTATATTTTTAAACTTGGTATGACTGATCAGTTCAATTATAAGGGAAAATTTTATCATTTAAATTAATGTGACAATGTATTTAGTAATAAAATAGATTAATTGTTATATAGTTGGAGTTTGCTTCTCTAATTCTAGAAATAAGGACTGAATATTTTCTGAGTACTTCAACACTGAAACCAAAAGAAAAGCACACGTTGATTTTTATTTGGAATTCCTATGTAGTTCACAATAAGAAATCTATCAACCCACTACTTTCTTTTTACATGAGCATGTTTTTGTAATATCCCACTAAAAATGGGGCTATGTATATATTTTTTAACTGCTGGAACACCTTCTGATTTAAGAATACTATTCCTGAGGTAACACCAACCTTATTGTGCTAAGCTGTTTGGCCCCTGCTACACATCAGCTTCACCTTAACATTTTCTGCCTTCATTATTATTTTTACACCTATTTATGGAGTTTACAACTTGAAGCATGTGGGATAAATTCGAGAAGTAGAATGGACTTTATCTGATTCACCCTTTAGTATTTGATTTATGTGCTAGATATTTTCAGATCAGTCTTAAGATAATCATCTTATTTATCATTTTTATATCTGCCAGTAAAAGAATAGTTCTCGAATATGAAGAAAAGAGATGCAGAAACTCTCAGAATAGCATCTCAGGTAAGACATCTGACCATGAATTAATCTTCGTGGACGTATCTTAAATAAAACCATAAATGTAGGTATATTTTCATTATAAAAGTTATACTAAAGAATGAATAGTGAATTGTATTTATATTTTCTTGATTTCTTAATGATTTTAATTCAGAATTATATAAGGAAGTAATGCTAGAATTGTACAACTAAATCAGGGTTATCTAGAGAAAATGTCCCATCACTTATTCTGTCTCCCAAAATCATCCTATATTTTTTTAATAAGTAAGAAAAATATTTTCCATTGATTGTGGTATATTCCCTGAATACTTCCATTTTAGCAAATTAGACATTGTGGGAATAGAATAGAAGACCCTGAAACAAACCCTCAAATCTTCTTTTTTAATTGAGAAGTTTATTTGTTGAACAATCATACAAAGTTTTTTTAAAGAGAGAGGGACAGTGAGAGAGGCAGAGAAAGAGAGAAACAATTTCATTTAGTTTTTCACATGGCTTTAGTTGCTCCAACACTTAGTTGTGTACATGGTGCTGGGGTTTGAACCCAGTCCTTGTGCTTGCCAGGCAAGCGCCGAAACCGCTGAGCCACCGCTCCAGCCCCAATCATACAAATTTTAACAAAATAATATATAATGTTTAAAGATTCTGAAAATTGAATTTACCCCCAATAAACCCTCAAATCTTTAAACATCTGATTTTTGAGAAAGGGGGACAAAATATTACATGAAGGCGAGACAGCCTCTTAAATAAATGTTGTTGGATAAACCAGACAGCTACTTGCAGAAAGTGGAAATTAGACCTATATCTTTCTCCTTGCATGAGAATCAAACCAAAATTGATCAAGGAGCTAGGAATTAAACCAGCTACACTGCAACTGATGGAAGACAAATTAGGTCTAACGCTTCAGCATTTGGGAGCAGGCAAAGACTTTCTCAACATGTCTCTTAAAGTGAAGGAAGTAAAGTCAAATGTCAGTGAATTTGATGCCATAAAGTTAAAATGCTTTTGTACTGCCAAGGAAACAATCAAAAAAGTCAAGAGGTTTTCTACGGAAATGGAGAGAATCATGGGCTATGATTCCTCTGATGGGGGCCTCATATCCAGGATCTACAAAATACTCAAAAATCTCAACTACAAAAACAATAACAGTCCAATTAATAAATGGGCCAAAGAGCTAAATAGAAACTTCTCACCAGAGGACATTGATCAAGCCAATGAATACATGAGAAAGTGCTCCAAATCACTAGTAATCAGAGAAATGCAAATGAAAACTACATTAAGATACTACCTTACACCATTCAGAATGGCAAAGATGAAGAAAATAAACAAGAATAGATGCTGGAGGGGCTGTGGAGAGATAGGTATGCTAACACACTGTTGGTGGAGCTGCAGACTGGAACAGCCCCCTTGAAAGCAGTGTGGAGAATCCTCAAAAAACTAGGGATGAGCCCACCATACGATCCTGCTATTCCACTCCTGGGTATTTTTCCATGGGATGTAGAATCAGCACATTATAGTGACACAGCAATATCTATGTTCATAGCAGCTCATATTGCTAGATTATGGAAAATATCCAGTTTTTGGATGAATGGATCCAAAAATTATGTTACATATATACCATGGAATTTTACACAGCAATTAGAAGCAATGATATTGCAGCCTTTGAAGATAAATGGATGGCTATGGAAGAAATTATGCTCAGTAAAATCAGCTTAACCCAGAGAACCAAGGGTCAAATGTCACCACTCATCTCTGGAGGCTGGATCTAGACCCTGGCCATTGAGAAATGTGGTCTATTATCATGTGTTAAATCCAGATTAGGTGTAATGTTATACAACCTAATATTTTTTTAAAAAAATATTTTGGGAAGGGGAAAGGAGGGATAAGGATGGGCAATTGGGAGGAGCACTCCTGGGGGTAAATTTAATATCCAGAATCTATTCACATTTTATTTTATTTTATTAAAAACTTGTATGGTTGTTCAAGAATAAATTTCTCAATGAAAATGATAGTCAATCTAATTTTAAAAGTAAGTAGATTAAATTTAGTAAATGCATACTATTACATAGTTATCTGTATCTCCAAAAATATAATTTTTGCCATCATTAACTTTACTGATTATTTTATTCTCTAATGTCATGAATTTTCTTGTTTTGTGTATCAAGTTGTTAGAATTGAGAGCTAGTATTTATATTTAATTCAATAAATTTTAATTTGCTCCAATTCTAAGATGACATTTTGCCTATAAGGTATAGTGATATTAGGGTAAGTGAGTTTCTCTTTAAAAATTGCTAACTCACTTTTTCTGATTCACTTCATTGTACCCAAGCCTCAGGCAAGGTAATCTCACATTCTACCAGTGTTCTTTCCCCTGACCCTGTTCTTCTTTTTTGATGAGTTTGGTAGGTGAGAGAAACAGGTCACTGAAAGCAAAACATCTAAATGAGTTTGCTAAAATGAGAGGTGAAAGAGAAATACTACCAAGTAAGTGCAAGCCACTAAAAGAGTTGGAGTCATTTGTTTCACATCTCATATGGTTCCCTTTGTCAAGTAATTAGTGCTTGGACCGAAGTTTCTACATTTATTCATTGAGTAACAATTCATGTACACTAAGCACCAATGATTTCATGTCCTGAATATTTCTCGAAGGCTTCCCCCTCAGTTCAGACCCACATAATTTTTAATTTGCTCTCTTGAGTTCTACTACTTTATCTCCATCTATTCATTCACATACCCCTCATAGTCATTCTCCTCAAACTCTTTAGTGAACTATCTCCAGTGTGTATCTAACCATAAACCACCCTTTGAAATATTAGGGTCCCAATAAACTATGTTGTGCCATCTCATTATCTTCAGTCCTTCCTTCTGTTTGCCCTCTTCTCTGGCATTATTGATCTTGTGGTATATTCTTCCTCACCTGGCTTTCCACTATCCGACAAGCAACAAAGTTCATTTGATAGTCCTCTTCTCACTAATGCCTTTCATGCTTTCACCCTTTCTTGCCCTCTGTCAATTAACTTCAATCTTGAAGTCCTCATTCATGTATTGCCTCCACAAGAGTTGTCTCTGATAGCATTTTTTGCTTTAGTACCCATAACTTAGTAGAAGCACAATAAACGAATTTAAATGACTTTTGAGGAAAATAAGTGGAAAATTTGCACATAGATGACTTAAAAGTTTATCCCTTCAGGGCTGGAGCAATAAAGATGGGCATATAAAGAAATAATTTACCATTCAAGGGCTAAAGAGAACTTAAACATTCATAGAGTTATTAATTTAGAAAAAAGGAAAGACATCTGTTCTTTCTAAGGAAAGATAGGAATATTTTTAAAAGACTTCACATAATTGACAGCCTGTAACCTGTAACCAAGATAAAAACTGTCTGATCAGTGGATGGGCCCATTTCATGTGTGGAAAAATGTGCTCCAAGCTACAGGTACTAAAAAGTGACAGGAACATTGGTAATCCTAAATTATGGATAACATGCTTAGTCGGCTGTTTCTTAAAAACAGTTATAAGGCAAAGAACAGGCATATATGAAACAGGAAGCTTGGAGAACCGAAGCTGATCCTTTTCATTGTATACTGTTATTTTGCCATGACCGATGTATTAATACATGCAGGTTATATACCTGGCATGGTGGCACATGCCTGTAATCTTTGTGGATTTGGAGGTTGAGGCAGGAGGACTACAAGTTCAAGGCCAGCTTCAGCAACTCAGCAATTTAGTGAGGCCCTGAGCAACTTAATGAGACCCTGTCTCAAAATGAAAAATAAAAAGGGTTGGGTACATAAGTTTAAGCATCTCTGGATCAGCTATTTGTACACACACACACATACACACACAGACACACGCAGTTTTTGTAAATTGTTTCAGGTAAAATGTGATGGGGTCAATATATTCAATGCATTGAATGTATTCAACACATTAAAATAATTTGTTATAATTACCAATAACACATTTCAACTTAAGAATCTATTAATTCCATAGAATATAACCTAATAGTTATCAACACATATGTGTGGATTTTGTTTTCAACTTGATAGGAAATTTTACATTTAAAGCATGTTCATCAAAAATTAATAGCAAACAAGGTGAACTGATGTTTCTCATGTAGTTTTGTTTCTGAGTATTTGTACTCTTATGTGGGTTAAATGAATTTTAAGTGAATTTTTGTATGTTTACTGAACATGGTGCCTTGCTGTGATTAGCTACCCCTCCACATGACTTATTGAATTTTTGCATAATTCATGTTATTTCCTGAAGCAGGAAATATTTACATAAATTCTTAATTGAGATAATTAAATTGTTGTCAATATTTTTTACCATTTTGTAGTTTCATAAATACTGTCAGTTTTATCTGTGTTCCAAGTACTTTAACTAAGTAGATGGATTTGTTCACAGAAGCCCACTTAGCAGTGAATACTGAAGAAGAGCAAAAACAGTTTGGTGCTAGTGAAATTCACCAACCAGAGGTATGTTACATTTGAACTGAATGTTATATTTTAAAGTTGTTCACTTTGTCTTCATGATGTGAATTAGGCCAAATGAAATTAGCTTTCAGGCCTCGCTTTTATAATGAATATATTGCAATTTGTATTTAATATTTAAGGATTTTTATGATGCTGGGAGTGAACCCAGAATCTCACACAGGTAAGGTTAGTGGTGAATCAAATACTCAGACCTAAAAAATATTTTAATTGATTATTTTCACAGCCTACAGTAACTTGTGGATAAAATTCATCACTGAAATTATGGCATTTTTTCTATATTGAATACACTTCCATTTATATAGGCTTCTATGTGATGAAAAGTATAGGAGGAAATTTGATTTTCATGTTGTGGGAAACCTTCTCAATCTTTGCTCCTCAGTTATCTTTTTATCATTCTTTGAAGTGGTCTATGAGCAGGGAATCTATTTAAGTCCTATACCCTGTGAGCTTAAAAGTCAAGGTTAGTTTAGAGTACTTTGCTAAAGTGTGGCTATTAGCTCAAGAAAATTTGCTTTGTTGATTTGAGATAAATGGATTAATTTAAGCCAACAATCAAGTGCATCATGGAAAGGAAGCAGAGAATGAGAAGGAATATAAAAACATATCTGAGTATGAGATTCCCAGTAGCATTCTAATCATTGATTAAATCCAACATGAATATTAAATATTTAGAAAACAATTATACGTGCTTCCACACCTTTAAAAAAAATCACAGGCTCACGTGTTTTATTCAATTAGATTTTTGCATGCTTTTTTAAATAGTTGGATAAGTTTTGGAATGTAAGATTTTATCATTTAAGTAGCACACACCCTCAGCCAATATCTGCTTTGGTATTTGATTCCAAAGCAGAAATTGATATTTCCAGTACACTAAAATTTTAACATGTTAAAAACAACAACCAACGAAAGCACTGGAGATATCGTTTAAAAGAATGGCCTCACCTGCGGCTTCTCATTGTTATTGAATGCATTAAGTGAGGTTACCTTGACCAAATCACATTCTGACCTATACGACTTGATGAAGTTTATGTGAGCTATTTATTTAATGAAATTTCTGATGCAGCATGATGGAATTAATGGAGTTGTATTCCAACCAATGGAGCCATAATTGGTGGGTCATGGGTGTCAGGACCTTTGAAGTTATTGTTTAAACTTTTTGCTTCTACTTTATTATAAGTGGAAAATGGAGCTAAAATAGGTAACTACCTCCAAAGCCTTCACCTGTGCAGCTTTGTTGATAGTTATTGATTATGGAATCTGGGAGGTAGTTCATTTTTCAGAGTTGCATATTAGCAACACAGCAGTTTTATTATGCCCCTCATAACATGAAAAGTTTGCTTTTAATTTTCAGTGAGCACCATCCTCTTTCTTTAAATCCCAAGAATGCAAGTGAGAAAAGTCAAAGGAAATGGAGGAAAGAGTAAAGCTAAAGTTGGATTTTTCCTGAAGTTCCATAACATCACATTCTGTATTCTGCCTGTACCTCAGAAAAGTTCAAATTTACATGTTCTCTAATTACTTTAGTCAGTCACATAGGAAGTGAAAATGATAGGTGGCCAAGAGAGGATGAAATTGAAGAACAAAATTAATAGTCACCCTTTTACATTTCAGAATATGGTTTGCTTCACTCACATCTAAAAACATTTAATTAAAGGTAATAAGGAATTAAAGTAAGCACATACATACTTTTCATGGAATGAAATCCTGACAGTTAAACTGAATCAGTTCTAAACTGAGTGAAAACACAAAAGTATTTTTTATTGAAAATTACCAGCTCTCTTAGAATGAAAATTTCATGACAGGTTGAAGAACAATGGATGAACCATGGAAGCCATGAAATTGAAACATCAGGAGAACTATGTGATGGTGCTGTTACTGCTGCTGATGGGTTTGTGGCAGGCGGCACCCGGGGCCCACGCCACACAGGCAGCTTTAAGATGGTGGCTGGCAGCTGGCCAAGCCAAGTCAACTGACCTCGTGCTGCTCCTGGTTCGTATACTTGCAATATCTGACCACTTAGAGACAACCAATAGGAACCAGCAGCAGAGCTTTTTTCCTCATAGCAACAACCTGCTGAGTGGGTTACCTGCCCTATATAAGTGGTGCAACTTCCTGAATAAAGATAGAGCATGGGAGATCTCTGGAAGCAACAAGCGTGTGCATGTCGTTATTGCCTCTTTGCCAGCCGAACGTGGCAGGGCTCATCCAAAAAAGGAAGAACCCAAAACCTGACAATCAGCAGTTTGCCACCAAGGGCAAAGATGAACATGATCAGTAAGGTTATGGATGTATTATCTAGTAGATACTAGTTGTTCACATATAAAATGAATTTTCCTTTAGGCTTTATTTATGAGTATCAAATTTAACACATTGACTAGGGTTATTCACCTTTGCATGATCAGAATTATGTAGACTAAGAAGGTGATACTAGTTATATTATTGATACGATTATTCAAAAATTAAGAACCAAGTTGGCAAGTGTGAGGAAAGAAACATGCTTATGCATTATCAGTAAATGAAATTGGGCAATACATTTTGAGGGGTACTTTAGTACCATGTATCCAAATTTGCAATATATCACTCTTTTAATCAAAATCACTTCTAGAAGTAAAACTTTCACGATCAGGAAACATACTTAACAATACTACATGCCCACAAATACTGAGGATATTCACTATATATTATGTGTCAAAATGGGTGACCATACTTAATGCATAAGATATGTTCATACAAGATAATATATGTAATTTTTGCTTCAAACCTGCTTTGACAGATGTGAGAATACCTACTCCTGCTTCTTTTTTAAAAAATTAACATTCTATTTTATTTTTTGAACAACCATACAAGTTTTTAACAAAATAATATTAAATATGAATAGATTCTGACTATTACAATTACCCCCAGGAGTGCCCCCCCAACTACCCACCCTTATCCCTCCCTACCCCTTCCCACAATATCTCTAAAAAAGGATTATGTTGTATAACATTATACCTTATCTGGATTTAACACATGATAATAGGCCAACTTTCTCACTGGTTGTAGCCCCAACCTCCACAAATGGGTGGAGACAATCGACCATTAGTTCTCTGGGTTAAACTGATTTTACTCATCATAATTTCTTCCATAGCCATCCATTTATCTTCAAAGGCTGCAATATCATTGTTTCTAATTGCTGTGTAAAATTCCATGGTGTATATGTACCACAGTTTTTGGATCCATTCATCCAGTGAGGACATCTGGGTTGTTTCCATAATCTAGCAATAGTAAATTGAGCTGTTATGAACATAGATATTGCTGTGTCACTCTAATGTGCTAATTCTAAATCCCCTGGAAAGATACCCAGGAGTGGAATAGCAGGGTCATATGGTGGGCTCATCTCTAGTTTTTTGAGGTTTCTTCACACTACTTTCAAGGGGGCTGTACCAGTCTGCAGCTCCAACAACAGTGTGTTCATGTGCCTATCTCTCCACAGCCCCTCCAGCATCTATTCTTGTTCATTTCCTTCATCTTTGCCACTCTGACTGGTGTAAGGTGATACCTTAATGTGATTTTCATTTGCATTTCTCTGATTACTAGAGATTTAGAGCACTTTCTCATGTATTCATTGGCTTGATCAATGTCCTCTGGTGAGAAGTTTCTATTTAGCTCTTTGACCCATTTATTAATTGGACTGTTAGTGTTTTTGTAGTTGAGATTTTTGAGTATTTTATAGATTCTGGATATGAGACCCTTGTCAGAGGAATAATTGACCATGATTCTCTCCATTTCCATAGGAAACCTCTTGACTCTTTTGATTTTTTTCCTTGGCAGTACAAAAGCTTTTTAGCTTTATGGCATCCCAGTCACTGATTTTTGACTTTATTTCCTTCACTTTTGGAGACATGTTGAGAAAGTCTTTGCCTACTCCCAAATGCTGAAGTGTTAAATCTAATTTGTCTTCTATCAGTTGAAAAGTACCTGGTTTAATACCTAGCTCCTTGATCCATTTTGATTTGATTATTGTGCAAGGAGAAAGAATCAAATCAAAATTGTGTGCAATATTTTTCATACTTTTATCTTCCACATCTGAATGATACTATGAGATTAGTCTCTTGAAACCTGTATTTAACTGCATCTTGCTTTTTATTCATTGTACTCTGGTATATGTCTTCTACGAGAAGTTGAGAACATTACTATTCAATTTTATTATGTGTATGTGTTTTATTTCCTGTCATTTTGATTATCTTTAGAGTTAATTTGGTCTTCATTCAAATTTAGATGATTAGTCTTCATTTTGTTTTTCCTGCCTCTTCAGGCTCCTTTATTCTGGAACATTTCCACAGCCTTTGTTGACCTATTTTAAAATGAACATTTTTGATAATTTTTTGATTGAGAAATTTATTATTGAGCAACCATACAAGTTTTTAAAAAAATAATATAAAATGTGAATAGATTCTGGATATTAGATTTACCCGCAGGAGAGCCCCCAAATTACCGACACTTATCCCTCCTTCCCCTTCACACAATATCTCTAAAACAATATTAGGTTGTACAATATTACACCTTATCTGGATTTAACACATGATAATAGACCATGTCTGACTTTTTTTCTTGTTTTGTATTAGATGATTAGTCTTTTAATGATATTTATCTATTTGGGAGTTTTGGGATTTTTGTATGGGGTAGCATCTTCTGTGTGCAGTTTCCAAACTCTCAAAATTATTAGGTATCATTGAAAAAAGTAAAAAGTAGCATAATACGGTGAAATGAAGTATGGAAATTTCTTAAATTTAATATTTGAAAAAATAATAAAGATAGATACAAATCTCAGATTTCCGAGAAAAAAGAAATAACAAAAAAAGAAGAAAATACTCATAAATACGGGGCTTCTATGCAATGAATTGATCAAAACTGTTGGCAAAGATGGATTTTAACCTTTTGCAATTAATATTGGTTTTATAAACATTGGTTCCAGGGCTAAGGTTTGTTATATCCAACACCTTTTTTTCCTCACTTAGCTTCCTGTGATTGAGGATAGGAGGCAAATATGATTGTAGTAGATCTCAATTTTCCTATCTCCCAGTTGAGTAGGATATCACAATTTGGCTACTGAGAAAGTGTATATTTCTGTATTAGGATTGTGTGGAATTTTAAAATGAAACTTGCAATAGTTGGGGCATAGTCTTGACAAAACTATTGAATTTTGTTGGTAGATTCTTAAAATTTGATCCACACCCCCTATTATAGGATATATGCTGATCTTTGACAGGCACCAGGGCCTCTAGGAACTCCCATAAAATACATTTTTAGAGTATAGGAATAGACACTCTTCAGTGGCTTCTTAATTTGTCTTCTCAATAGCTCTTATGTGGTACAAAGAAGGGTAGATTCCTCCTCTGGTAGTGGAAGCCTGTGTCTAGATGGATATATCAATGTCTCTTGTTCAATTACCAACTGGGATATTTTTATTCAGCTGTTATTAACTTCCTTAATCCATTCCTGTCATTTCTTTATAAACACAGCTGTCCAGCACTTATAGATATTTGCTGTACCCTGTTTGACCATCTTCTTAGTCAGGGATAATTTCCATACCAACAGAAAGCTTTCTACTCTTGGAGCAATCAATTTTTATGTTTTCGTATACTGAGCCACTTCCCCCTACCAAATCCGTGTCCATTAAAACCAGCCTTCCCCTCTAGTCGTGAAATTTTCTCAAGTCATTATTACTTTAACTTTAACTCTTCACCCATGAGGCATGCACAGTTGAGGCTATTCTGAGCAACTTACTGCAGCCCCAAACAAATTAGTGAAACCTGATCTTAAAAGAAAATAAAAGGAAGTCAGAGAATGTAGCTCCATGGTAAAGTGACTCTTGGTTCAATTCCCAGTACCTGAGGGAAGAAAATATTTTCCACTGAGGTAGAAAAGTCCAATATTGTGGCTACACATTACTTGTGCTTTTATTGGTGGCATTTATGATAGCTTGGGTGATGTTAAACTGTTGGAAGGAATCACCAAATGCATTCCAGTTAAAACAAATAAAATAGAAATGTATAAAATGTAACATAAAGAATGACTATCAAGACATAAAGTAATTCAATATCTGAAACTAAAAGACCAAAGTTGATTTATTATTTTCCATTTTAAGAGAGAGATATGCTGGTCAGATACAGTCTCTTCTAACATAGCAGTCTGCTTACATCATACAGGATTTTTACAAAAGTGCTGTTTCAAGATGGGCCAACTTCTGGAATGTAAGTGTGTTGACCTCTGGGAAGAGTGGAATTTCAAGATCAGACAATGTTCAGAAGGTCAGCTTTCTGAGGTAAGAGGGTTGACTTCTGAGAAGAGTGGAATTTCAAGAAGAATCAACCCTCAGAAGGTAAGTTGGTTGCCAAGGGTAGAAGCATGATTCTTCAAGTGATACCCTTGGTCATCTGTTGGTGGTGAAGACCTATTTATTGGAGTGAGCCTCTCTGATTGGCTGTATTTTAAGAAGCAAATGAGTGTCTAGTTGTCAAGTGAGGCACAGGTCATAAATTCATAATATAACTTTAAATTTGTTTGGGTGGTTACTATTTTTTCCATTGCTAATGGTCTGTTCTTTGTGAAGAGGTAATCTTACACAAATGTTTTCTGATTGAAGTCACTTTCCATCACCTGTTCAGAATGAAAGACATTTAATATTCTGGATTTGTAAATTACTTTTGAAGTTTCACTTAAGAATGTTGGAACCAAGATAAAGCAAGGTAATTAAAGCATTTAAATGTATGTCACTTTATATATAATATTCACGTATATAAAAATGTTCTTCATAATTATAAGAATTATGTCACTGTACTTGGGTTTTTGTGGAAATATATAAGACCCAGAAGAGAGGTAAGGGGCTGGTAGATGGGAGGAGAGAGGTAGAGAGGTGCAGGGAAGTGGGAATATAGACCAAATTATCTTGCTGTATTGTGTGCAACTAGGAATATATGACAACAAATCCCATCATTATGTACAAATATAATGCACTATAAAATCTTTAAAAATAATTGTTTAAATCTTATTCTTTAAATTATCACCACTTTATCCATTTCGGTTGTCATAATAATAATAAACTCTACCTAACTTTGTGTTTATTTTTTTACAAATAGTTGTTATTTTTTTTTTATTTTGGCACTGTGAGTAACTCCTGATCAGCTATTCCTGTTGTAATCTCTCAGGGCTGTTTTCAGGCTCTTAGCAATTTGTGCAGGTGTCTGATAGTTTGCAAAAACTCCTCAGGTTTATTCTGTGTGTAGTAATAACATTGATCTGTTGACAAATCTAGCTAGTTTGTTAGTGTTAGTTAAGTGGCCCAAACTCCATACAAGTTTCCAAATCAATTTATTTTCCAACAAAATCACAACTTATTAGAATAATGCTATTTTTGAACTATAAAATGATATTTGGGTAGAGGTTTCCATCATTTCTTCTTTCATGTTCTGTCTCATACAAATTTAAGTTTCATCTGAATTAAGCATTATTTTTTTATAAACAAAACAGAAAACCTATCCCAAATGTAATTAATGTGCCCAGGTCTGAGAGTTAAGCCTCCCTGACCATTTAGTGTAGCAAGTTTAGAGCAGCACTGATCTCTTCTGCCTTGCTCATATAGGTAGTTTGCACTTTTGCTTTCAAGGCCCTAGGAAACACTTAATGCCATGCATGCAACTTTTGTACTTTGATCCTGTTTTCCATGCAGTATTATTTTTCCCTACAATTTTGTTCACTCTTCTCTTCTTTGATATTTTACCTCTCCTTGTGTTCACATGCAACTTTTCATATATGTATTCTTCTATGTCAAATTATATCAGAGTCATAAGTTTACCTGTGTCTTGAGGCAGGGGATTCTGATTTTATTGTAGTGAGCTGATACTTCATTACACCTTTTATAAAATTAGCTTATTCAGTTTATTTAGTTGAGAAACTTGGATAAGAGAATTATACTTGTCTTAAAGTACACTATGATTCAGACTCTCCTGTGATGCAGAGCAGCATGTTGTGTAACAAAAGCTGATTTGTGGTCATGTATCCTACCTGTTGCACATGTGCAGCCTTTGAATTAGGATAATAGCCAAGAAAAGGAAAAATGCATTTTCTGAGGATTGGTGTTTGTGATGTTTCAAAACCAAATCATCTCAGAAATGGAACAATGATTATCCATAGTTAAAAATTTTCAGCAGGCTGGTGAGAATATTGGAAATGTTTAGCATAATTGGCTCATACTTTTACCATGAGAGGTTGAAAATATGGGAAAGTGCACAAGATCCAAAGTTTTTTTAAAATTCACTTTTCTACATTTTTATTGATCCATTTATTTATTCATGATGTGATTTATTGTTACATATTTGTATGTGTATGTAATATAACAATATGATTTGGCCACTATCACTCTGTCAGCACTTCCCCCACCCTCCCCAGCTCACATCCCATGTTCCCTTTCCTCTGCTCTTCTTCGTTTAATTTTTTATTGGTTTTTTAGTTATTCTTTAAAATAGAATACAGTTTTTTCTTTTTAAAAAATGAGAGAGCAAGAGTAAGAGAGAGAAAGCGAAAATGAATTTTATTTTTTCATCTGTCTTTTGTCTCTCCAACACTTAGTTGTGTGTGTAGTCCTGAACATTGAACCTGGATGTTTGTGCATATCAGCCATGCACTCCAAGTGCTGAGCCACCACTCAAGCCCCAATAGAATACACTTTTTGTTTCTTTATTTGAAGAATGAATGCATGAAGATGTAGGACAAAAATTTTTTTTCCAAAAATTTTGTTGGGATTGTTTGATGGTAGAATCATTACAAATCATTTTAATGTATTTCAACTAGTGTTCCTGCCTTGCATATGAAGGAATTAAAGAAAACTGAAGAGGAACAACCTATCCTGTGTGAGAAGGGTGATTCTCCAGCTTGTGGTCTGATGCAAAGGAAGCATGTGACAGTTTAAGTGAAACAGGAGGATGCAGAAAATTAAATTAATGACCTGAAGATGATGAGTCTCTAATGATGTAGCCTGAAATCTATTACAGATAAGCACCACAATGACCCTTCCCTGAACCACAAATCTTTACTTACATAGAAAAGCAATGGGCAGGATTTGTACCCCAGGCACTAATTTTTTGTCTGCTAATTTGAGTTCTGCTAATGCACTGAATGTTTACAAAGTTTCCCTGAATTTATATCATCCTGTATAAAGAGATTTTAGAATGTACCACAGTGTATTATTCCACAGTGACTTCATGTAACATGCACAGATATTCAGCTTATAAAATTAGGTTAAATTCTCAATTTCTTGCCATTATTCCTATTGTAAAATTCAAAAGCCTCATACATGTAGAAATTTGTATATTTGATTAGTATGAAATATGCTGAAGCAGATGAGTTTTATCACAGAAGAAATACTGCCCTCAAAATCTTTAGTCCTATGGTGGTCATTATTTAGAAGTGTGGACTAAAGGATGAAAACACTATATCATAAATAACTCAGAAATTTCAAGAGATCTTTTAGCTTAGGTTATAATTTAATGAATGTATTAATACCTTGGTTGAGTATATTTTTATTGACCCATGAGAATCACTAACATTCCTTACAGTGTATTAAATGGAAAGAATAATCATTATGAAAGAAAAACTGCATGAAAAACTAACTAGGTCATCTTCAATACTGCCATTTACTTTTGATGCCCTTGAGAGATGGGTCTCTATTCACAGATTAATTTGTTTCCTTTCATTCTTTTACCTTGTTGTGCTAGGGGATCAAACCCAGGACCTGAGCATGCTAGGGCCTCCACCACTGAAATGCTGCCCCACTCTGCCTTTCATTCTTGAACTCACTTCAGTAATTTTCATTCATCCCTTCCAAAATGGATTTTCTAAGATTCCACAGACTTTAACTTGAATAAATGTTGCTGTAATTTCTTTGACCTCACTTGATTTAACCAGTCAGCAACATCTGACCTATTGGAGAACTGCTCAGAAACACTTTGTTCCATTGTTCTTCAGGTTATATTTCCTTCACCTGTTTTTCCTCTACCTTTCTTTTCCATCCTGCTCTGTCTATTTTGCGTGCTTTTCCCTATCTCCTTTGGGTACAAGTGGAGGATCACAGGGCTCAGTCTCTTGTATTTTTTCTCATGACATTTATTTCTATAGTTCTACTAAATATTTCCTAGTTTCTTTCTCCAGTCCATTTCTCTCTCCATAACTTGAGACCTATATCTCAAACCACATGCTTGACATTTGTCTTTGGCGTGCCAGTGTATGTCAGAAACCCTCATGTGTGTTCCTCATTCCTATTTGACTTAGGGCCATTTTTCCTGTTTCTCTTCCAAAATACCCTGGCTTCTTATTTTACTCTTTGTCTCTTTTATACCTCATTTCTCATCTGTTAGTATATCTTGTTAGGTCTACCTCCAAAATGTCTCTAGAATCTAGTAACATCTACCTTGTTCTGGTTAACTTTTTCTGCTGTCTGGGTTAGTGTTATAGACTGTTGATTTTTCTTTTTGGCAGTAGCATTTGTTCAATTTAAAGGTGATCTTCTACTGAGGCATATGCTCCTTCCTTTTCATTTCATTTTGAGGAAGGAGAGTTGTTGACCAGCATGGCCTGGAACAAGAGATCCTCCTTGCTTCAGACTACAAAGGTGCTGGCAAAAGGAGGGTTTGGCCCCAATGCCTGACTGGGATAATTGATCTTCTTCTTTCATTAAATAATTTACATAAAATGAAATAAAGATACTTTAGTAGTCACATTTTGTCCTCAAATTATTTCCTTGATTTCTTCTCTAAATTAAACTCTGCTATATTAACATATAAACAAAGTATTGTCCAAGTCTAACTAATGATCCCATGTGGAAAAATGACTGAGTTTAGTCAAAGAGCTTCAGCTTTCAGTTGTACCATCCAAATTCAGGGTAGTATTCATTTCTTATGATTTCCTTCCAAGCCTAAATTTTGTTCTATAATATTATTGAAGTAAGATTATTTTCCCCTAATGAGCCTACTGTTTGATTTTCATTTCTTCTGTACAAACCCATGCTTGTGTTCAGATACACATTTTAATATGTGGCATCTTATGTCAGATTGTATATGAATTATAAGTTTCCTTGTGTTGAGGCAGAAATTACTCATTTCCTTTTAATGAGCTGATACTTTATATGTTTTTTAGTTCTATTTTGTAAAGAATGAATGAAGACATGAAAGAGTTCAAATTTTACCAAAATTGTGATTGCATTGTTTTTCATGTATTTTTTTCTTTTAAATTATTTTTTTTTATTTTTGAACAACCTTACAAGATTTTAACAAAATAATATAAAATGTGTATAAAATGTGTAAATATTCTGGATATTGCAATTATCCCCAGGAGTGCCCCCCCCCAATTACCCTCCCTTATCCCTCCCTTCCCTTTCCCTTTATAGCTCTAAAAGGGATTGTAAACCATTACATCTTATCTGGATTTAACTCATGTTACTAGACCAACTTTCTCATTGTCCAGGGTCTAGTCCCCACCTCCACAGATAAGTGAGGACAATCGACCCTTAGATCTCTGGGTTAAGCTGATTTTACTCATCATGATCTCTTCCATAACCATCCATTTACCCTCGAAGGCTGCAATGTCATTGTTTCTAATTGCTGTGTAATATTCCATGGTATAAATGTACCACAGTTTTTGGATCCATTCTTCCTGTGAGGGACACCGGGGTTGTTTCCATAGCCTAGCAATG
>PVKS010038376.1:0-17961 GCA_004027875.1 Aplodontia rufa
TTAGAAGCTCAGGAAACATTCAAATGAGGTAAATGTCCCTGTTTGTATTCCTGTCTCACCAAACTGACTCACAGTTATTGCTGATCTGCAGGGGTCGGCTGGCCTGGCATCCTTGGCAGTTGCTCTTAATGAATAGTGATGAGTTGGCATGCTGGCTTATGCATCAACCTCTTGGAGTTTGGTTAGTATGAATCCACGTATGGGGAGGAGGGACCTTGCAAATGGAAGGTATGCTACAGTGAAGTTCCATCCTGGGAGGGCACCTAGCAGCCAGCTGCCACTCCTGTAAATGTCATTCTTAGTTTTTCTTCCAACCTGTTCAGTGGGGGTATGGTGAGCACTTCCCATAAGCTGGGCATTGGGAGGGAAGTCACACAAGCTCCTGGTGTTTCACAGAAGGTGCTATTCTAGCCACACTGTGGGGAATGCACAAATGAGGACCTCAACACAGTCCAGAGGAGTGTGGAGAAGAGTGGACAGAAGGGACGCTTGCTCAGGACCACCTGTAGCTATGCGCGGCTACCATGTGTCTCCTGCTGCTGACCTCATCTTACTCCTGCAAAAAATCCAAAATTCATAAAAGCAGGTGCTATTAAGTCAAAGTACAGATGAAAATGAGACCTTAAGTCCAGGTCTGCCCAGAGTCCTTCAGTGAAAGAACCAAAGATTTGAACACACATTTGCCAACTCCCCAGTTCTGATCCTTATCATGTGCCCAGTGGCTGCCCTCCGACACCCATTGTCCATCAGTTGGGTTTTTTTCCTTTTTGGAGTCCTCCTGCCTTACTCTTTCCCTGCCTTTTTCTCACCCTCTGCCTCCTAGCCAGGTCTGCCAGTCAAACCCAATGCTTGTGCTCATCACCCAGGCCACCCCTTCGTGGGTTCCATTCACCTTAACTGGTTTGAAACGAGGAACTGGGCTCAGGGCAGTGGTCAGTAAGCACAGACCCCAAAGAGGTGAAGTCATCCTAACCATAGGAGCTTGGCTCTGCAAATGATGACACATGAGTCACTGAGGATTTCTGCCGTAACAGTTAAAATAGCATAATCACCATCAAAATGAAAATAAAATCAAGAAAAATAGGAGTGCTTTGGCAGAACTGTTGCTGTCGCTTACTTGCGCCACCTTGTGGCTGAAATTGTCACTCCCAGAGCTAAATGGTACCTCCAGGCTTGGCTCCCTCCAACACTATGGGGCTGATGTCCCCAGGGCAGCATTTGGCTTAGTCACCACAGGTGACCGGGCAGTGACTTACTTGAATGAGTTTTGTTCTGTGCTCTTTAACCATCCCTGGTTTTGATCCTCAGCACTGTTGACATTTTTGGACACACAGTCTGTCCTGGGAAGCACTCCTGTGTACTCAGTACACTCCAGCAACAAGCCCCACACATTGAAGAGCTGAATGTCCCCTGGGAGGCAGGATCATCCCTGTCCTTGCGAGATCAACACCTGGCCCTGGGGAGGCCCGCTGCCTAGCACTGCATGGGCGTGAATCCCGGGTCACTTGTCTGCTTGCTCTACAGCTGTGGGTAAGCTGGGTAACCTCTCTGAGCCTCTTCATCTAAATCTGTGATGATACCAGGACCATCCGCAGAGTACATGGGACTGTTAGGTTTGAGTGAGATGCTTCAGAATAAGAATCAGAACCACTGCTTGGCAAATGGTCTGTTCAGAATAAACTAGAGCTGTGATGCCGATTCCAAAACCTGCTGCTCCCTCTACACGCCCTTCCCTGGCTCGGGCCCTTCACAGCCACTGCAGATGAAGGTGGAAGGTAGAAGAAATATGCCTACTTCCAGGATTCAAATCCACTTCATCTGTTGAAATCCAAAATGCTCTTCTTACCCTCCAGAGCCAGTGCCTCTCCTGGTGAAAAGGGAAACTGAGGCAGGGGTTGAGGAACGTGATTGATTTGGAGGGCACGGCACTGCTTAGCCAGCACCCGGGGTCAGCCGCCCACCTCTGTAACCCAGGTGGTTACAATACCACCCACAGCAAGGTGAGGGTCCCTCCCGGGACCCTGAGCTGTGTGCTTGAGCTTCTGCACATGATCATTTTTGTTCCTTCCAACAGAGCCTGCTCTCAGCCTTACAGCCACCCTGAGGGGAGGACACCGAGGCTTGAGTGACTTCAGGGTCTCCGGTGTTGCGCCTCCTTCGTGGGCTCTTTTGGGTTCACTAAGGCAGGGGTGTCACCCTCTGAGAGCTGCTGGCTGTGGAGGAACTCAGTGTTGGGGTGAGATTCTCCTGGCTGGGACTGTTTGCTGCAAACCCTGGAGGATGTAGCTTCTCTGTTGTTTGTTTTCCAGTTAGTGGATGTAAGTGGAGAAGCAGGGGGATGTTTCGTGGGGGTCACACACAAGCTGATTCGCCCTGGCTCAGCTCCGATCTCTGTAGTTTGTGCCCGGACCTCACTCCCTCATCTGAGCAATGGGCACAGCACCCTCATGGGGGCCTGTTCCTGCCACCTCCACAACCAGCAGTGCTTGGTACATAGGAAACTGACACTCACCAGACCCCATTGCGGGGGACGGGGCATGCGTGAGAGAGAGGGCCACTGATTGTTAAGGGTGGCGGGGGGACCTCTCCTGGTTGGAGTCCTGGCTCTGGAGCCCGGGGACTCACTGCATACTCCTGTCGCTGGTTGAGTGGCTCTGTTTAAAAACAGTTCCTCTCTCTTGAATTTTTAAGTCTAAGACTCTTTTCCCTGCTAATTAGGAATGATAATTTATTCCTAATAAATGAACTGGTGGAATTATAAATGGGCAGGTGGTGAGTTTCTGCCTTGGTGGCCGTGAACAGGACTGAGGAGAGTTTGTCTGAAGGAAGACTCCAGGCATGAGCCGGCATGAGGCAGCCCTGGGCTGTCCCTGGGGACCAGAAGGACAAGGCAGAGGAGCGAGAAGGCTCTGTTCCTCTTCCCATCTGTGCATTTGGGGCTCCCAGGGAAGCGTACACTCGCCTACTGGCAGGCTGCTGGATAGGGTCTCTTGGTGCCTGCCTGGCCTGGGTGAGCTGTGCTGTGCCCTGATTTGCCCCGAGGGAAATGTGTGGTGGTCCCACTGGGCTCCAGGGTCTTATCTGAGCCCTTCTGTCTCTGGGGTTGTTAGCAAGACCATGGCAGAGAGGACCTCAAACACTTAGCAATGGAACCAGCCAGGGAATACTAGGGGAAGTAGAAGCATCATCTGCATTGACGCCCCTGGCTACCTTGCACCAGAAAGTTCTCAGATCCTGACATTTTCCTGCTGGAATGAATTGTCTTGCAGAGGGGTGGTTGGGTTAATGTGCGAAACCATGGAGCTATCACGATAATGTTTTGAAGTCTTTGGTGGTCGCAAGACAAATTGAGATACCAAAATGTATCTGGGTATTCTAAGTGTGGGGGCTTGGGATGTGGAGGCCCCTGACATAGCGATGTCCTCTGATAGGTCCAATGTCACATCAAGTGTCCCTTGCAGTCCTAAAGGATGCTGTGTTCAGATGATTACTGAAGAGGGGTCTCTTTTCATTCAGAGGTAGAGTTCTGGCTGTCAGCGAGCCCCCTCACTTCTGAGTACACCAGTCAGCAGTTGCCACAAATGGCTGTGTAACAAACAACCCCCAGTCTCCAGTGGCTCCAAAGAAACTCTGGTTCTCATGGACCTGCAGGCTGGTCCTGTGGCCTTGGCTTCATCGGCTCTTGTGTCTGCAGGCAGATGGGTCGGCTCAGCACACCTGGGCTCTGCTGCCTGGCTTCATGGAAACTACTGGTCTTTGGCCTGGCTGGGTCTGCACTGGGTGGCTCTTATCCTCCTGTAACAGTGGAGCGATTAGGGCCGGTCCCTCAGCAGGGCAGAGCTAGTGGGACTTGTCCTAGTGTAAGCGTGTTATTTCAAGCCGAACGTGTGTCACATCTGCTAACGTCCTCTAACACCTTATTTGTCAAAAGTCAGCTACATGAGAAGCCCAGGCTGAGGGGAGGGACGTCCACTTTGTCCATGGTGAGTCCTCAGGACTGGCTGGCTTTTTTTTTTCTGCTCTATTTCTGTCCCAATCCCCCAATTCTAAGGCAAGGAGAAGCACAGCCCACATCTCATTCATGCCGGCTTCCGAACACACTGTCCATAAGGAAGTCCCCTCGTTTGATGCAACTTGACGTAAGTAAAGTTGTGTCCGTGGTCTCCCTCACTAAAGTGAAAGTGAAGTAGACAACTTAGTCACACGTGCCCCTTGAGTCACTGACTTGCTGTGTGACCCTGGGAAGTCCACTTCACTTCTCTGGGCATCAACATATCAATTCGGGGGGCCTGGTTGAGCCTCTTCTAGCTCTGACAATCCACATTTCCAGGGCAGGAGAATGGAAGGGCGCCGAGGAACCATCTAACTCAAACCCTTGCTTTTACATTTGGGGAAACTGAGGCTGTTGGATATGAACCTAGCTCAGTTTGACTTTTCTGCAGCGTCAGCTTCTTTTGGTGAAATTAATTGATTTTTTTTTTGTTTATATGCTAAGCACACGCTGTACCGCTGAGCCACACCCCAGCTGCAATAGCTTTTAGTAGTTAGAGGTAGGTGGGACCTGGGGTCAGAGAGGGTGGGCTTGTCTCCTCCCTACAACCTCAATAACTGTGATCTAGTGCAGTGGTAACAACCTGGGTCTAAAGTCAGCCAGCACGTGAACACTAAATATCATACATACAAAAAGCAAAGCAAAATAAAAAAAATTAGCTATACTACAAAATATTTGGTAGCCTAGAAAGTCAAGAAAGAGTCACTCTCAGGCGGACATGACAATATTTGGAAGTTAAATTTACCAGCATGATGGTCTCATCAGGCAAAGAGGAGGTGGGGAGATGGATCAGCTCTGACCTAGGACATGTGGTAGCCTCTGGCTACATGTGACCATTTACATTTAAATCAATCAAAATAGAATGTAGTTAGAAATCCAGTTTCTCAGTGTTTCTCCCTGGCCACTTCCAAGTGCTCAGAAACATCCTGTAGCTAGTGGCTTGGTACTGGGCAGCACAGAGAATGTTTTTGCATCCAGAAAGCTCTATTGGGCTCTGCTGGATTTATCACCGGGCAGAGAGACCCTAAACTGTAGGATGTGCCAGATTCTGATGCAAAAGCTATTCATTTCACCTATGAAAAATTAATTCGAACAGTCCTTATGCAAATCAGCAAATTTACACAGAGGTATTTTAAGTGCTAAGTAACCACTTCTGAAAGTGTTACCATTAAATTAGGGCAGTTCATACCCTGGTTTATAATCCTTGAAGCATTGGTTCCTGATTAGAAGCTGCAAATAGTAACCCACTTTCCCTGGGATATGAATTAGTTAACTTGCAAGAGCAGATAGCAATCTTTATAAAGTGGCATTTTAATGTAAATCACAACTCAGGAAGTGTAAGAGAGGCCCAGAGGGTACCCCTTCCCTGCCTAAGTGCAGCCTCAGTTCTGTCCACTGAATCTGGAATGGTGGAATTATTTTCTTTTCCTCTTTTAAGTATAACCCTTCCCCTGTCTTTCCTGTCTCAGTTTAAAGATCATTCCTTTAAAACCAGAACTTCTTTGATGCAGTCATGTAACTAAGGCTGCTGCTATTCTTTGCTCTGAGGAAACTGCCCTCTTGTCCGCTGCACGGGTGCGCACCTACCATTTTGTATTGAACTAAGTATATTTCCACCTCTCCCTGCTCCTTCCTCCACTAGCAGGTAATTCTCCAAGATGTGGAAGGCGTCCATGGTATTCACTATTGTATTCCCAGCATGGGAGCATTATCTGTCACACAGCAAATGAATGCACTGTTGCAGAGCTGGTGGCAGCCTGGGATGCCAGGAAGGGCTATTTACAGACCCTTGGAACATTTGAGAATAAAGGGAAGGCCAGAGGCCTGGCGGCGGGCTGGCTGTTTTGCATGCAAAGTCAGGTGGAGATTCTACCCTGTTAGCCTGTCTTATTTTGGAGAATCATGGATTCTTGGGGCAGGAGGGATCCCTAAAAATAATCAGTGCAGCCTAAGGGCACTGACTCAGGTGTCTAGGGCAATAGCTTGCCTTCTAGCCTGGGTCTCCTGGGAGATTTGTCTGCGCAAACAGGGAGGCTTTTGCTCAGAGGGTTTGCAGGTGAACCATCGGTTGCCGCTGAAATATAGAAAGCACCTAGGTTTCCTTATTAGACTTGCAGAACAGGTGAAGTAAGTGGGCAGGAAGTGTTCAGCCGGGATGAGGAGTGGCAGAGGGCTCTAGTCTTTTCCTTCCACTGACAGCGGTACCCTCCCTATCGCCTGTGGCTTCTCCCAGGCTGGCTGAGTCATCCCGACCTTTGGAAATGCTTCTACCTCCACCTCCCTGGGCTCCAGCTCACCTCGAAGAAGCTGGCATTTTCTCCGAAGGAGGTGATGCTGGCATGAACAGAGGCCAGAAGAAACGTAGCTGCAGAAAACCAGCTGGAAATGCCAGCCTGCTGTTTTTGGAACCTGATAGCCTCCGCAGCGTATCTAAGAGACTTCAAGTTCCAGACTCAAGTGCCCAGGAGCCCCCTGGGTCCTCTGTGACGGGGAGAGCAGAACCAGACCTGACATGAGCACCACTACCACCAGCATGCCTGGTCACCATGGTCATGCTCACCGTCACTGTCACCACCACCGTCAGAGGCTGCATCATAATTCTATCGTCACTGAGTTCCTATGAGTGCCAGGTTCTGCGCTGATGATCTCATTCCCCACTACTCTCCAAGGCTCTCATATGTCACTGACACTTGGAGTGATTTGTGATGGAGAAATGGCAGACATCATCCCATAGCTGGAAAATGTCAAGGCAGGATCACCTCAAAAGTAGTCTTCCTGCAAAGTGTGAGCTCCGCAGTAGCCAGTGGTTCTCCCTCACAGTGTCACGGCCGCATTCACGGACCTAGTTACCCACGCGGGGCAGTCTTCCTGGCCTGCTGCTAGCCTCATGGGTGACGACCACCTCTGCCGCGTCCTTGGTGCGGCGTGTTGACCCTCAGTGTCTGCTGGTTGCTTGAATGGAGTCATGGACCATCGTACTCCAAATGTATCACCCTTTTAAATCCTTAAGGCAGATCTAAGGGAGGCATGGTGGGGATGAGTGTTTTTACTAAGCAAAAGAGAGAAATGACTGAATTTAGCTGCTCTGTGGCTCAGCCAGAGCCCATCCTCACATTTCACCTGAGTCAGCGCTGTTCTAAATATCTTCAGGGCCATCAGGGCCAGTGTCCTGAGCACCAGAGAGGAGGAAGGAGTAGCCCAAAGTGCTTCAGTGAGTTAAGGCCACCACCCGTACCCCTCTCCCAGCCCACCAAATGGCAGTGTGGTCTAGAAAAGCTGTGCCGTTGACCACGCGAGCGGAATGTGGCCAGCAAGGGTGACCGTGGGAATCTGGGAGCTCTCAGCCCCGTGGCCTCTGCATCCTTCGGCTATTGACCTCTGCTGCCAAGTTGCCCCACAAGAGCACTAGCACTGACCCCCGCAGAGTTGCTCTTCCTGAATCCCCTTTGCCCCTACCACACTGGCCTTGACTTTGCCCATCAATTCCCCACGAGGGCCCCCATCCCTGGTCTCCACCAAGAACCTAAGGCCTGTGTCCTGCTCCTTCCCAGTGCATAAACAAATCTGACCACTGACTACTTTTTGGTACTCAGGCTCTGATGATTTAAATTCTCCCTCCAGGTGAGTGTGTGACCCTGGGCAAGTCTCTTAACTCTGGGCCTCAGTTTCCCCATCTGCACACTGGGGACCATAACTGCACTGCCTTGTGGGGCTCTCCTGAGGTGTCAGTGGGTGGCTTCAGGCAAGGTGGTCAGGCGTGTGCTCAGCAAGTGCCTGTCCTCTGCCACCCCAAAGATAGCTGGTGCTGTCTACACTGTGTCACAGAAACCCCAGGAAGGCATGTAGGACCTGTTTGATCTCTGCATTCAGACCCAGGCCTGCCTCATTCCAGGACCCATACCTGTCCCATCATATTTAAGAACAAATCCATTCCTCATTCCTGTTTATTTTCTATATAATGCCATGAGCATATTAAAAACGAACTTGTCAGTTTGTCTCCTTGGTAAGGCCTCTCAGGGCAAATCTGGGCTTGGTTCAAGGCACGATGGTGGGATTGGTGCTTGTGAAGGAGACAAAGGGGAAGGAATGTACCTGATGGATAGATCTGGTTTGGCAATATCTTTAAAAACAATGAATTTACAAAATTTCTGGAGAGGCTGTTAAATGTCTAGTAAATGCTAGAGCTAGCTGTAATTTTATGTGTTTAGAGAGCCCCTTCAGGGCTCTGCAAATACTGAAGATTTTCTCTCAAGCTGGATATCATTGGCTAGGTCATGGTGCATTGTGAGAGAATCTCTTTTTCTTCTTGTATATCTCCCATAGTTTACTTGTATGCTTACTCAAATCGTGGTCCCAAAGAGAACTCGATTTCCAGCCAGAAGCACTGCTCTGCATAGGCCAATTATTGCCCAGCAACAAGCCTGATTTAAACACAGAGAACACGTGTGACTTCCTAGAATATCTTCCCCCTGGTCAGCCACTGTCTACAAATTGGAGGAAGGAGCGGCATGTCGACTGCTAGTCTCATTTAATTTCCTG
This sequence comes from Aplodontia rufa, assembly GCA_004027875.1. Classification (NCBI taxonomy): domain Eukaryota; kingdom Metazoa; phylum Chordata; class Mammalia; order Rodentia; family Aplodontiidae; genus Aplodontia; species Aplodontia rufa. The sequence continues at coordinate 8,591 of PVKS010038376.1, forward strand.
TCCTTGTTGCTGAGCAGATTGGGTACAGATATGCCTTTTATTCCAGGGGATGTGGAACGAGAAGTATTCACTGTGGCAGCTGGGAGAGCCCTGGGCAGAGTCACCTAGAACAGCACGTGGCATCCTCACCGGAAAGCCACCCCTGGCTTGGGAAGTCAGGGAAGCAGCATCTCTTGGGTGGGAGGAGTAGCTGGAAAGCCATCCTCTCGCTGGAGGCCTCTGAGCACTTGATGGGCCCTTGCTTGTGCATTGCTGAGTTGACCTCTGGCTCCGCAGACCACGTCACCCTTGATGAGGCCACTGGATCCTCGGGGTTGATTCCTATGGGTTGCACAAGCTTCCATTGTCGTCCACCTCTGCCAGCTCTGGGTCTACAGGCCCAGCCCAAATTCATAAGCATACATGGAGTCTTCCTGGGTGTATTTCTGTATTTTGGTGCCTAGGATAGACATAAATTAGGTCTGGGCAAAATGTGGTATCAAGATTGGAACACATATGTCTGTGCCTGTGCAGGCACTGGATTACAGGGTTGCCCTGTCGCCTTGCTGTGGGCCAGCAGCTTGGGGCATGTGGCCGGGCAGTGGTAGCCGTGGAAATTCAGTGATTAAAATTGAAGAAATTGGGAAAGTTGCCAAAAAAGCTACCATCCCGCCAGGCTTAGCTGGTGTCACAAGTTTAAAAAAATAATCCTTCCCAAAGAAGAAAGACCTTAAACAGCGTGATGGATTCAAAAGCTCATGAAAAGAGGCCACTGATTTGAACATTTTCAAAACAAGATATTATCTGTCACCTTACATCACAAGAGTCAGTGAAATGAAGCATTACTTGTGTGGCTGATGGGTGGCTTTCAGCAACATAGCCAACATGTTTCCCATTCAAAGATCCTTTTCCGGACGCAGCTCTGTGGAATCAAAGACCCACGATGCAGTTCTTCAGTTGAGGAGGGATGGATTTCGAAACTCGTATTGTGGGATCCCTCCCCCGTTAACGCAGGAAACAACCACCCTGGCCCTTCTGTTTGGTCTATATAGGATTTGTCTGGCCTCCTGTGAAAGCACGTCAGTGCCCCAGAATTTGCCACCCGCGGCGTGGCGGCAGGACTCCCAGGAACAACAGAGCCATTTTCACTCCGTTGGAAAGAGTTTAGACGTTGCTTCAAGACCATAAGCATCATGACCAATTCACACACACTTATCTGGCTTTCCGGGCACTGAAATTGGAGAGTATCATCAAGGTTTGGTACCCATTCTTTTCCATAATGGATTCATCAACGTCCTCTTCTTTGGCCTTTGAGGTCCCATTAAGGAACTTCTGGCTTCTGCAATGACTCACAGTGCTCATTTGGTCAATGACTTTATCGGGGGAGGTCTGTTGGGTGCCATGTTGGGATTCTTGTTTTTCCAATTAATGCTGTAAAAACTGGCATACAGTCTCAGATGGTTGGGGAATTTCAGTATTTCCCCAAGATTTTCAAAACAATCTGGCTAGAATGGGACAGGAAATTGACAAATGTTTTCAGAGGTGCCCACCTGAATTACTGCTGGTCTCTCATCTCTTGGGGCATTATCGTTGCTGCTTATGAGTTCTTGTTAAAGGTTATATCAGCAAAGTCACTGGTGAAGTGCCGTTTATCAACTAAATAGACCTAAGGATGTAATTTGGTCTTATTCCTAATTGGTTCAAATACAAGTGTCATTAAGTCCAGGCTGCATGAATTATGGGCAAAGTTGATTTCCTTAAGCCTCAACAGCAACAAAAATAAAAAACAAAAAGAAGCGTTTCAGTAGGAAAAAAAAGATTGGAACAAACATAAAAATAATGTAGGCAGAGTAATGTGACACCACAAGAAGCATTCAGACACACAGGATGGAACCCAGTGCATTCTAAAATAGCATGATAAATAAAATAATGAACAAGTGATGAGATAATTGAAGGAGAGAATGAATGAAATGGAGCAAGCGACCAAATCCACTGAACGCAACAGCCCATCTGAGGGTGGGAGAGTGGTTCAGGAACAAAAAGGTGGCAGTCTGAGCCACCCTCACCCACATACAGAGTTAGGGCCAGACTAGCCTGAGGCTGTGCACTTTGCTGTGGTATCTGTGCATGTGGGGAGAAACCTCAGCTCCCAGGTGAAGCTCTCATGTCGGGCACACTGACCTTGAAGAAGTGGCCTTGTTCTTTGCTTGCCACAGCTGTAGAATGATCAAGGAGAAAAAGGAGCCAGAGAGTGAGTCAGAAAATTCACCGATAGGGCTGGAGATGATGGGGGAAGAAAATCTATGTCTCATGAGCATAACTTCTTTTAATCCATTCTCAGTTTGTTTAGTGATATTTAGATTGTTTATGACTACAGTTTCAAAACTTTGGAAACACTTATTGTAAAATGAACATGAGGAAAAAAAAAAACATTGGTTTTATTTGTGTTCCAGCAGTTACAAACCAAGATGCCTGCAGGGGCCTGGAAAGGACCCTAAATGAATTATCTGATTAAGGGGAGAAATTGTGCTTCACAGGCTGCTGCCAGCAGGGGATGGGAGTCCAGTGTAACCAGATGCTGTTGCCACGAGATGGGGAAATGTACTTGAAGTTAACTTAGCCCATTTCTAAAATACCTGGTAGCCAATAAAACACTTGCAAGCCACATTCTGCCTGTGGGCTGCCTGCTGGTCATCTTTGCCCTCTCTAGCCCCTTTTCCATTCTAGCACAACACCTGATAAAAAGAAAGTTGGGGAAGTTAGATAGTGGTTTGGGCAGTGAGAATTGGAACATCGGTGACAGTCCTTCTAAAAGAAACATCAGTGGAGGGGAACAGAGTTGCTTTTCAGAGTGAGGGGGGAGGTGAAGTTACAGCACCTCTCAAAAGAGATTTGATGGTGCTTTATAGAGAGCAGGAGGATGGTTTAGGTTTGAGCCAGAGGCAGTGGCGTGAGTTAGAAAGACAGTGAACTCATGGACTGTGGACCACATGGACAAGAGACGAGGGAGGGGAGAGGCCATGACTGAACACCCAACACCTGGTGCTTGGATCAGGGACTTGTGGACAGAATTGCCTCAACCAGCAGAAAGGACACTCTACAGGTCTGAAACGACAGGTATAGGAAGGAAAGGGGCTGTGGAAGAAGAGGGATGTTTCTGCACTTGCAAAATCATCATCTTTATAAGAAGTAAAAGCATGAGTCATGAGAATTATTTTGGACTAGGAAGAACTGTGTGGTCGTGCGAGAGTTCTGTTCAGGCATTTCCCAGGGTGATCAGAGGTGGCTACACCCCAGCATCTCTTTTAAGACCTGTTTTTAAGATTAGAGGCATGGTACACAGGCAGCTAACACAGAAGAAGCTTAAAGTCTCCAAGTTCAGCAGTGAATGGACAGGTTTACATCAAGGAAGCAAGGTGGCCCTGGGGGAGAGGACCAATTGTACATGATCTCATTCATTTATTTGCACACTGACTGATTCACCCCGTTTTCACTGATTTGTTCCTTCATTCGGCTATCAAATTTCCATGCTAGGAGCCAAGGAAGGAGCTCACAGATGGAAGGGGCCATAAGCCATATGCATACGTGACCATGACCCACAGATGAATGTCTATGGTTGGAGCAGGAGTGAAAAAGTTGAAATCAGGGGCAGAAGGTGTATGGAAGGAGAAGATGCTGGAGTTGAACCTCCTGGGAGGGAGGGGACTTGCCTTCAGCTGCAGAGGTGGCACCCTCCTCTCCTGTAGAGTTTAAAAAGATCACATGCTAACTCTGCAACAGATGCCTCTTCCACTGACAACTATCAATGCTCTTGCTTAGAGGGCCTTAATGAAGACCTCAAGAAAGGAACACCTGTTCCTCTGTGTGTGATGCTTTGTCCCCTGGCTGGCAGAGCCTCTCCTTCCTCTTTCTGATCCTTCTAGACCAGAGCTGTGCAGTAGCACTTTCACTGTTGATGGAAATGTTCCATCCTGGCATTGTCCAGCCTGGTAGCCACGAGCCACATGTGACTGTTGAGTGCTTGGAATGTGACTAGTGTGATGGAGGAACCAAAGTTTCAGCTCGATTTCACTGTAATTAAGTTTAGAGACCACATGTGGCTCACAGCTGCTCTGCTGGACAGGGCAGCTGCAGACCTGGAGCTCCTTGTAGCACCCAGCTGAGTTCCTGGCACTTAGTATGTGCTCTGTATAGACGCAAAGAAGGAAATGATTTTTTTTTACTGCTTAAAATATAGGCTGCTCCTTAGGAGAGTGATTAAAAAAAAAACAATTGAGAAGCCCTTTATATTGCTGAGTGCCCCTGTGAGTTTGAGGTTTTCAATTCTCCTACAAAATCTACCTCATCTCTAGACCCAGGCTCTAGGAATAGGCAGAGGTCTAGGCTTTGGCGAAAGGGGAAGCTGGTCTGCCCACCAGAGGCAGAACAGTGTGGACCCTGTGGTGGTGGTGAAGTGCAGGGAAGAGGGGATGGAAGATCCAGGGGACAAAAGGTCCAGTCATACAACCCTCCTTTCATCTCTCCTCTCTGCCTTCCAATCTTAAGGATGCAAACTGATCAAATATTTAGGGCAAGTGCATTATTTTTATTTTTATAAAAAAATGCTGACTGTCTTGCCTGGGGGTGCAGAGAAAAACAGAGACCCCACCCAGCATGAAATCCTGGAACTTCTCAGGTACCAGAGGAACACATGGCATTGCCAGACACCTGGAATTAGAAGAAAGGGCGAACGGTGAGGGGTTCTGTCCAGTGAGGATCAGGGGAATCGGGGGATGAATGAGCGAGGAGAGGAGCAAAGCATAGGAGTTGAAAGATCACACTCAACACAGCTTGCTAAACTTGTACGAAGTTCACTTCTTATCTGGAAGAGCTGGCCTGGGCTCTGGTGCAGGCTGTACATCATCCAGAAGAGGTGCCTGTGGCCCAAAAAGGGACCAGGGTGTCCCCAGACCACTCAGCTGCCTGATTTGTGGCAGGCGCGGTGCGGAGTCGAGGCCCCTCCAGTTCTGCTGTCTTTCCTTCTTATTCTGGGAACTTTTCTGATGCAGGAAGAGGTCATGCAGCTTTTTAGTGGGTCTGCCCTGCAGTTCTCCCTCATTTCCAACCTGGCTTCTCCTGAGTGAGGGTCCATGAGCCCAGGCTGGCCTCCCACTCCCTGCTGTGCATTCTGGAAGCCCCATCAAGGGAGACTTGGTGGAGGCAGTGGAGGCAGCCTGTGGCTAGATCTGGAGACCTCAACATCATCTTCTGCCTGAGTCTTTTTTTGCTCATCCCCACAGCCAGTTTCCTGCCTGGTTGTTTCCTGCCAGGAGCAGCTCAATTTTCTGTGTCAACATCTCTTCTACAAGAAAGGGCATTTGCCAACAAACAACCAGAGCGCTCCTGAGAGCACAGATGGGAATTCTGGGCTGGTGGAGGCCATTCAGGCCTGATGTACCAAGTGTTCCCACACCCTCTGCTTCCCACCCCACACCGCTGACAAGCCACCAGCTTCAGAGAGCCGAGATCAAAACAAGAGCAGCAACGCCGAAGTGAACAGCACATAGGTGTACACTGGGCTTTCTCTAACGCACCATTGTGTCAATCACCCAGTAGCCCTCTGAGGTCACCAGGCATTGCCCCTCCTTTCACTTCTCTCAAGGAGGGCATGCGGCTTGTCCACACTTGCACAGGTGAGGGACAGCAGAGCTGATGTCAGACACAGCCAGCCTGACCCCCAGATCTGGGCTTCCAGGCACTCTCCTGTGCAGAAGAGGGAGCTGGACTGGGGAGTTGGCCCTGGGTGTCCACCTTCCCTTCTGACTTTATCCACTAAGCCCAGATCCTCCTAACCTTGACACTACCCACTCTCACAGGTCATTGCAAATATTAAAATGGCTAATATCTATACAATGCTCACTCTGCCCTATGCCCAGCATCCCGAAGGCCCTCACTAAATCTGAAAAGAAAGGAAATTGCAGAAGCTGTAAGTCTTTTCAGTCCTATGACTATCTGAGACTTGCCGCTAAATGCTTTCCCTTGATCAGCTCATCCCTGGACAGCTCTGGGATGGTCTGATTAATTTGGGTGATAAGAATCTGATGTGCATTTATGAAGCTTCTGCCTTGGTGAGTGTTTGCAAAGCTCATTTCTTTACTGTCAGTCTAAGTTCAGCCTGTGGCACAGAATCAACGCCAGAAAGGTCGGGTGGTATAAATGAAGTATTTATTATATGCCAGGCATGGGCCTGGGCATATTGAATTTTATCCTCGCATGGAGTCTGAATATATTTATCTGTAGCAGTGGGGTCTGCCTTGTGATTCCCCCAAAGCAGGACAATCAGGAGCAGGGACTTTGCAGAGCCCTTTGTACCTGCGGCCTATGCCACGTCCGCAGAAATATTTTGATGAGCATGTGATCGGTTGGCCTCAGTTCGTCATTTGCAAGGTGGGCTGACCATGCAATCCTGGACCTGAGGTACCCTGTGGTCCTGGGTTGCTCCAGAGGTGGGCTTCCAGGGCCATATTAGAGTGAGGGGCTCTGAGCTGAGTTGGAGCGTTTCTGGTCTGAAAGGTTGAATGGGCACTGTGATCAGAGGAACATGGCCTGATGCAGAGAATGATTAGGAGGAGGGCGAGGGAGATGCGCTATAAAGTACTTCTGGGAAGAGGAGGTGACAGTTCTGGGGCAGGTGGAATGGGCTGGGCGGCAGAGGAGGGCTACGGTGTCATCTTCAGGCACACAGGGCCTACAGCGCCCCCTGGCTTTGGATCCCTGTTATGCATCTTCTGGTCCTCAGGACTCTCAGCAGTCTCTCCCTCTCCCTTCCCTGGGTAGGGAAGTGATGAATCTGACTTCACAGGGTGTTGGTGAGATTAGGAGGGATGCGGTGTTTCAAGCACCAGGAATAGTGTGGCTGGGGGGGGTTCCAAAAATGGATGCTGCTGTGACTTTCGAAACTATCGTCACCTCCTCTGTGTCCAGAGTTCCAGGAGTGTTAGCCTCCAACGTGCCCTTCCCCTTCCCAGCCAGGGCAGGCATTTTAAACCAAAGAGGACACTGGGGCTCTAAGAGGGAAGGTCACCACTGAAAGTCTTGCAGTTTGAACTTGGGATAGCGCCAAGATCTGAATGCAGATCTGTGGCCTCAAAGGTTTGGGGGGCACAGAACTTGGCCCCCTAAACTGTGTGATTCCTCCAGATGGCTGATGGCCCTGTGAGCTGAGACTGGAAACTTTGGAAGGGAGGGGGTTTCAGGTAGGTCTTCCAGGGCCAGCCCTGTCCCCTGCTATGTGAGGTGCAGTCAGCAGGGGAAGGCAAGGTAGCAACTGCGGCAGCTCAGGTGCAGAGCTATAGGCTGCGATGGTGCCACGTGTATGGCCCTGCCGTCCCCTTGCTACTGAGGCCAGTGCCCCTGCATGCGTCCAGTTGGCTGACAATCAGTCTGGGGACTGCAGAGAGGACCAAGACAAAGTTTGAGCACAATGTCACATCAGGCTTCACGGACTCACGCCAGCATCCTTCTGGAGACACAGCCATAGGAGGGGAGGAGCCTTATAAGAACAGGAGACAGGACAGGGAGGGTGGGCTGCCTGTCCCCAACCCTCCCACACTCCCGTCCCTGCAACACACCCAGCACCCTCACACACACTTCCTGAAGCCACTCCCTGGAGCTCTTGCACAGTCTGATTCTGCTTTTGGAGTCTATACCTAAATCTACTTTGGAATTGCCAGTTCTGCTTGGAAGGGGTGAAACTTTGAATGTACAGGAAGGAGTTCTGAAGTGCGGGGTTTGTCAGGGTCACCCCTCGGCTGGACTCTGTGACCCTGGACTGGCATCTTCTGATTTGTTATCAGACTGAGAATATCCTGAGGGCAGGAGCAGTGCTTCACTGCCTGCATCCCCTTGAGTGGCCAACACTCCTTAAACAGAGAGGGCTAGCGTCTCTGAGTTGACAGTGACACTGGAGGTAAGCTGGGGACCATCCGGAAAACCTGGGGTGCAAGGAAGTGAGCAGATGTTGGAAAGGGAATGAGAGGAGCTGGTTTAGATTTGTGACTTTAGAAGGACCCCATTGGCTGAAAAGTGGAGAATAAAATAACACAACAGATGGAGGCAGAGTGGAGGCAGAGTGGAGGCAGAGTGTGGAGGCTGGCTCTTAGATGGTGAGCTCTGCAGTCTGGTGGTGGCAGTGGGATCAAAGGGGGCTATAAGTGCACATGCCCCTGTATGTAGTGACACACCTGTGGCCTGGAGTGAAGTTGAGGGGGGGATCTTCCCAGCAAGAGGTGCTCTTGATGCCTTGGTTAGCATTGGCTCCACCAGCTGCCCTGCCTTGGTCTGATGTTTCTCAGGTCCTCATCACCTGTAAACATTGTCACATGGCCCCAGCTTAGGTGACCCTGGAAACATCTGTGCCACTGCAGGTGAGCACTTGGTGCAGCCATTGGAAGTAGGTCTAAGGAGTACAGAAACTGCACTCCCTTTTGATTCTTATCTATACTTTCGAAACCTACTTAAGGAAGGAATCGAGTTCCCTGCAGCTTCATTTCTAATAACAAGGAAGTTTGAATCAACCCAGATGCCAATAGTATGATAAGGTTTAGATCCACTGCTTCTGTCTCCACCGCTGGATTGTTGATCCTCGAGGGTTTTCAAGGAGGCGCTTGTTCTGAACGGAGTCTGGTGTGGTCTTTCATCCTTGGTTTCAGAAAACGTTCACAGTAACATAGGAGAAAGTTTATGCTACTGTGCTCCAGGGAGAAAAAGAAACAGAAAGAGAAACTCAGGGGCACGAGAGGGTATGTAGCCTCATCCAATCACAACAGATGTGCAAACCTACATGTAGAAATGTATCAGATGTTAAAAACAGTTCTGGGTAGAGGGACTTCATGATATCTCTGTCTTCCATGTTATTTATAGTGAGAAGGTTTATAAAGGGAGATAACCTCTTCTAAATGCTGACTCCCAGAGTTCCTAAGACCCTTTTTCCTGAGTTTGCATTTATGTGGGTGGCATCTTACTCATGAAATATTCATAAGGCCAGGAAGTATGGAAATGTTCTAACCCAGGTTCATTTTCTCTCTTATTCTCTCTCCCGGCCCCTGAATTTTCTTACCAAGGAAAGTAAGGGGTTCAGAGAGGTGATTGGTAAGGCTCACTCTGCTTAGGCCAGGAGAACTGCCTAGGCCTACCCTGAGGGTCACAGAAACTCATTTGGAAAGTGCACATGCCTAGCAGGGTGGCACAGGGGAAGAGTGGCATTGGAATTCTGTTCTAAAAAGAACAGGCCCTCTGTTTCTTTGTTTACCATTCACCTGTCCACCCACCATCCACTCACCCACCATTCACCCCACCCACCCATTATCCATCCACCCACCTGTCATCCATCCACCCACCATCCACCCACCTAC
>PVKS010038377.1:0-17940 GCA_004027875.1 Aplodontia rufa
CTGCTAAGGGATCAATAGTGAAGTGGCAGACTAGCTTATTTCAGCCAATGAGGGACTATTATGTTGGTGACGTCATGTATGACCGACTGGGAAGATGCGGAGAGAAAGAGAGAAAGTAGCACTCCGGTGCAGCGGTGTAGCTCGCCTTGCTCAGAGTGCGCGAAATGTGAAGGGGGAGGAAAGAGAAGTATTATGGCGTCCAATATGGCGATTTTCTTTTTGCCCAGAGCCCAACAGCTTTGATTATCTGTATATTATTGATAGTGGTGTATTAAAATCTCCCAGTATTATTATGTTGAAATCAATAAGTAGTTTAATGTCCTTGAGTAATTTTTCCACATATTTGGAAGGGTTACAATTGGAGGCATAAATATTAACTATTGTTATATATTCTCAATATAGTGTACATTTTACTAAGATATAGTGACCTTCTTTATCCTTTCTGACTCATTTTTGGTCAAAATTATCTTTATCAGACGTATCACAACACCAGGCTGCTGTTTTAGGCCATATACCTAGTAGGTTTTTGCCAAACTTTCACCTTCAATCTGTGTCTATTTTTGGCTGTGAAGTATGTCCCCTAAAAGTAGAATATTGTTGGATTTTGTTATTTGATCCAGTTTGCTTATCTGTGTCTTTTTTTTTAATCGTAGTAGACAAGTTTTATTATAGAAAGCATAGAAAATAAAGCATAGGGGAAAGAGCAGGCTTCCCCCACGGTGGGGGAAGGGGACAAAGCCCTATCTGTGTCTTTTGATTGGGGCATTGAGTCCATTCATGTTCAGTGTTAGAAAGATATGTGATTCTGGGTCCCTGGCATTGTGATCTTTCCTATATTTTGTGCCATCTTGGATGTTTTATTGAGTTATATTTTCATTATCTTTCCTCTGATTATGGGTTTTGGGAATTGTTAGCTTGTTCCTGTGTTTGAAGTTTGTCTTAGAGTATTCTTGTAGAGCTGGTTTTGTGTTCATGTACATTGCTAGTTTATTCTCATCATGAAAGGATTTTATTTCCCCATCAAATTTAAAAATGAATTTTGAAGGTTGTAGTATTTTTGGTTGATAATTATTTTCTTCCAATATTTGAAAAATATCGTCCCTGCTCTCCTCACCTTTATTGTCTGAGTTGAGACATTCACAGTAATTCTTATTGGTTTGCCTCTGAATTTGATTTGGTATTTTTCCCTGACTGGATTAAAATTCTTTCCTTAATATCTCTGTTATTCATTCTGTATATGATGTGTCTCAGTGAGTTTCTCACTTGGTTAAGTATATTTGGTACTTTATAGGCATCTTGAATTTGAATTTCTGAATCAATTCTGATATGGGGGAAATTTTCCTTGGCTATCTTATTGAGAAGGTTATTTCTGCCATTTGTTTGTTATTTTATGTTCTTCCCTATCCCAATTACTCTCAGATAATTTCTTCTGATTTCATTCCACACTTCTTGGAAGTTCTAATCATGCTCAGCAACTTTTATTTCTTGTCTATGCTCCTTGCATTTGATAATATTCAGCCTGTCTTTGTTATCTGATGTTCATTCTTTGAGAGCTAAAATTCTATTTTCTATGGAGTTCACTCTGATATTAATAACTTCCATTGAACTTTTAATTTGGTTGTGTTTTACAATTCTAAGAGCTCTGCTACATTTTTTTTTCAGGATGTTTAGTTCCTTATTAAAGTGATCTCTTAGCTCCTGAAATTGGTCTCCTATTTCCTTCCTTAAGTTTTCTTTTAATTCTTTGATTGTTTTAATAATCAAATTGTTTATACTTGTTTTTAGGTTTTCATCCAGGACCCCATCTGTGGATTCCTTGGAGTTTTGGGTTTAAGGAGGAGAATTGCTTCCCTCTTTCTTCATTTTCAGGGCCGGCGAATGGAGCCTGTGAGCACTCTTTGGTGATTTTACTTTGGGGATATTGATGAGTTGTGGAGTTTTTGTCTCTCTGATAACTTCAGCTGGATGCAGATAGGGAAGTTGGGATTAACAGCAGGCTTCCCACTCCATGGTTAATTATTGGCACTTGTGATTTCTAATACCTCAGATAAGGCAAAGGAGACAATATGAGCAAACAATGGGTACAAAAAAATAACATTAAATTTTTTTCCTTCTGTAATATTACCATGTTAATTACTACCTATGTGCAGAATGGTAGGATTAGTAACTATCTTTGGTTACAACACTATTAACCATCACACTATATCTGAATTAAAAGCAACCAAGTTTTATCAAACTTGGCATTCACATCAGATTTCCATTAACACCCTTGATAAGGATGAATAGACAATATTGTCAGTTAAAGCATATCATAAACAATGTTGAACTGGTTAAGCTGTTCCTTTTAAAGTGTATGCACTTCCTATGGAATGAAAGATATGATTAGCAATTATCTCCAGATGTAACAAATTGATGTTAAGCTTATAGACATCTGAGAGTAAAGAAGTAACACAGGAAGGTAGACAGTCTTGTGATTATGAAGCCAGAGGAGACAGAGTGCAAGTGTGACATAAGAATAGTCTGATAACTGAAAATTTTTTTAAAAATCAAAAAACAAATAAACAAATAAAATAATTTAAAATTCTTGAAAAGGAGAGAAAGAGGATGAGACTGGGGAAATGATCTTGAGATGAGGTGAGAGTTAGAATAGGGTTTGGCTACTTCCAGATAATAGGGAAGATGTGCGTAATGGAGAAGTGAAGCACTAGGATGCTATACAGCCCTGGCCTCAGGTGGTGTGGCAAGTACTAATATTTATATTAAAGGAAGTGTTCAAGGGAAAGGTAAGAGATAAGTGGAAACAAGAAACAGGACCAGGTCCACAGCAACAATACTTAATAAAAACAAATACACACATATATAAATTTTTTAAAAAATTCAAACTGTGATGTGTGGACTTAAAGAGGCCCTGCTGATCTGACCAATTATCTTGGAATGCAGTCCCAGAGTCTGGTGCCTTGGGAGGTGGAGGGGAAGGATTTTTCCCTCAGGCAACTTATTCACTCCCAGATTTAATTATCTCTGGTTTAATTGTTCTACAGGCTACACTGACCCCAGGCTCCCGTCTCCTCTCCCTGCTGAATTTACCCTGAGTTTGTAAGAGGGTCTGGAAGATCATAATTAGCGTCCAAAAGGAGGTTCCACCCAGCATGCCTTCATGCTCAAAATGGCTATAGCCAAAGCCACTTAGGGCTGGAAGGGGGGGGAGGTGCTCGCGAGGCAATGTTCTCTCCTCCAGAGCAGATGTGCCATGGAATTGTCACAGTTTACAGAGGAAAGTTCCTGTTTGAACTCTGCCATTTCACAATATGGTAAAGGATCCTGATAGGATTGTGGAGAAATCTGCCTTAGGTTCCCTGTTCTATTTCACTGCTTGTTTATGTGAAATCACTATAGTCTGATCTCCTCCATAGCAAAGATGCTGAGAGAGGACTTGATTTCAGCCCACTACAGCTATTCTATGTGCAGTCAGTCTCTGTGTGCCCCAAGAGATCAGACTGAGTCCATCAGTGTCTCCCCTACTGCTATATTGATTGAGGGGTGAGGACGCTTCATGGTGACCCACTGGGTCTGAATTAGTTCCTCTTTTCCACTTGCTACACCCAAGTCTCTGAGTCACTGATCTCCCACTGACCCACACTGTGTTCAGTGAATCTTTTCCAATTCATGCACCCTGCAGAAAAGTAGCTTTACCAGAGTTTTTTCCTTTTAGATTAAGGACAGCGTCTGGACCCAACTTCCCTGCAGTTCACTATTTTCCACTGCCCTCTTACTAAATGTCTTACTAAAAGTAAAATAGAAGGCCTGTAGCGGTGGCTCAGGGGTTATGGTGCTTGCCTAACTTGCGCCAGTACGTGAGTTGCAACCCCAGCACCATGTACACAATGAAGTTTTGGAGCATCAGAAGCCATGTGAAAAACTAAATAAATTAATTCTCTCTCTCTCTCTCTGTCCCATTCTCTTAAAAAAAATGTAAAACAGAACAAAATATTTTAACATGTGTTTCTGCTGTTAAAACATGGAAGCCAATAGTGGATCAATAAATTTTGGTGTATTTTATTATTATGTTGGAAAATAGCTAAGTCCTGCTTAACTAATGCTTTATCAAATATAAATATTTCTGTATTCTAGGAATAAGAGGAATTCCTGTAAAGTTCTTGAATGTAACAAATTGTTTCACCAATAAATATGATACGCAGGAAATTGCAGCTATAAATGCAGTTTTCATTTTTCCTTGTCTAAGTACATAGAAAAATCAGTAAATATTTTAAAATTATAACTATGTCTCAGTGAGAGTGTCCATAACATACTTGTCACTATGAATAAGTCTTTATGTACATCTCATGACAGGGTATTGCTTATGTGTTGCTAAGCAGAGACTTCTACTGGGAAGTACCTGGCATTTTATTACAATCATGAAAATTATATAAAGTCATGGAATTCAGAGACAAAATATTCTAAATGCTATTAATTCAAATTATATATTTTATGCATCATGAATCTGAGCCCTCCCTCGAGACAGCATGTGTTTTCAAAACAGAAGTGGTAGGAAATGACAGATTCTAATTAAATCTCATTTCTGCTGATGCCTAGGTCTGTTTGATTCAACATAATTTCCTTCCTCTTGCTGAAATATAAGATATAGTGTTATGTATCCATACTAGATTTTTAGTCAGCTTTTACCTTGTTGTGACCAAAAGAACTGACAAGAAAAATTGGAGGAGGAAAAGTTCACTTGGGGCTCAAGTTTCTGGGGATCAGTCTATGGATGGCCTATTCCATGTCTGTGGGCCCCACATAACCATGTGGTAGCACATAACCATGGATATGCCTCAAGGGTCTGAATGCTGATGTTGACATCCTTTTGATATCCTTTTCTTGGGCAAAGGTGGCCTTGGCTGCCTCTTGACCTGGGGACAACCACTTGGCAAGGAGCTGGGATGTGTGAGGATTGCATTGGAATCAGAGGATGCAGTTCCTGCTGCTTCAGCTGACCCACTGTGAGGGTGTACCTAACCAGGGTAGAGCAGGTAGGGTCCTGCTGCTCATGTTCGTTAATATGCAACACTGCAGAAGGACTTTCTGAGGATAAGAGGAAGGAAAAATGAACATTGGAGTCTGGAAACAAACAAAAACCTTCACATTTCTTCTAGGAAGGGATGGCTGTTATACTATATTGGAAACAGGCATGAAGCAATTCAATATTTTCCCAAGTTCTCACAGCTGAGGAAGAGAGAGAGGGGATGAGCAAACTTTACATTTCAAAAACTCATTGAAATAGAAAAGTTTGGAGAATAACATTCCTTTCAAGGTTTTGCTTATTGTTGAAAATATATCCACCTTTTATTGGTGATTGTCATCCCAACATCCAAGTGGTCTTTTGCCCTGTAAACCACCTATTTGATCACATGAAAGGATCAAGGAGTTTGAATAATTTTTAAGGACTGCTACCTGAGGAGAATCTTTACTCAGGTTATTGAAACTAAGGAAGATACTGAGATCATACTGAGGCAATTCTGGAAGGGTAACGATGTCTTTGTGTCAAGAAGTTTGCTTGGGCTTGGGGTAATATCCTGGAGGAGTGAATGAATGACATCCGAATTTGGAAAAAGACACTGAAGAGATTTTTCCATGGCTTCAAAGGATTTGCCAAAGATGAGGACACTGTAAAAATCAACACAACTGCAGTTGAATATTGTTATTCAACTTTCCATGGCTGTGGCAAAATACCTAAGAAAATCAATTTACAGGAGGAAAATTTTATTTTGGCTCATAGTTTCAAAGGTTTGACTGACATTGTTGTTGTGGGACTGTGGTGAGGCAGAGTATCCTGGCACAGAAGCTGTGGTGGATCAGAGCTACTCACCTCTTTGTGACTGGGAAGCAAACAGAAAGAGAAGGGTCCAGAAACAAGAAATAGTGTGTCTCAACTTTGTGTCTCAAGGATTCAATCCTTTTAACTAAGTCCATCTCCAAGTAATGTAATTATATTATGAATTCAACAATGGATCAATCCTGTGCTGTGGTGAGGGACTTCATGATTCAATCATTTTTCAAAGGCCCATCTTTGAATATTGCTCCATTGAGGACCACATATTCAGCAAATGAGTTCTGGAGGATTTCATATGGAAACTATAACAGATGTCAGACAACTTTAACCTGGTTGTGGATGAAGATGATATTGAACAGTTCCTCAAGGTGATTCCTGTGAAATTGAAATACAAAGTATCATTGGAGCCACATCAGTGTTGATAGTAGCATAATTCACAATAGTGAGGCTATGGAAGAAAATTAGATGTCCTTCAACAGATGAAGGGATATAGAAAACGAGGTATATATACACAATGGAGTATTACTCAGCCATAAAGAATAATGACATTGTGGCATTCGCTAGTAAATGGATGGAACTGGAGCCTATCATGCTAAGAAAAATCATCCAGTAGCCAAAATAAAAAGTCAGTTTCTCTGATATGCAGATCTAATCCAAAGAAGGGAGAATTAAATAAATAAAAGAAAGGTCAGTTGAGTAGATGAAAGGGAATGGGAATGAAGGGGACAGAGGAGGGATGGATAAGGAAGGATCAGTTAAATTATTCTTACCTAATTTTTGAACATGCATATATGAGTATACCACATTGAATCTCCCAATCATGTATAACCATCAGGCACTAGTTCAGAAATTTGTAAATAGTTAAAAGATTAGTAAAGGAGAGGGAAGGAAACAGGGGAAGGGGAAAAGGGGATTTGCTGGGGACTGATTTGGAACAAATTATCTTCTATGCTTTTATAATTATGTAAAAATGAATCCTAATATTATATATAACTAAAAGAACCAATGTTTTTCAAATAAAAAAATAAAGTGTTATTGGAACTGGAAAATGAATACACAGCTGAAGAAGGAAGCTAAAAGGAAACTGCATGATAAGAACCCCCAAGAAAATTTACAGTGAAGAGTTTAGAAGTTGTATAGATCTAAACAAGTACCTTAAAAAATTTAAAAAATGTGAACCCACAACACTGAAAGTTTTTATTAATAGAGAAGAATGTTTATGTTGCATGATCTGCTTATAAGCAAATGTATGATGAAAATAGAAAGCAAGAAAACTTCAGTGGACATATTTCTGGAGAGACACCTCCTTGGGAAAATACCAGGCAGGTCCTTCAGAATGGAGAAGGCACTGTATTCGTAGGAGATGGTGGCTCCATGTGCATTAATGCCCTGAAAACCTTACAGTGGGACAAGATGTTGAGGTGGAGGATGTGATACTGAGGTTCCTGACCTTATTGTATAGACCTCAGTTGATGTGTGTTTTTTGTGTCTTATGTCTTAGCATTTAACAACAATAAAGGTTTTTAAAAAATTAAAATTAGGGACTGGAACGGCGTCTTGGCGGTTATGGTTCTTGCCTGGGATACATGAGGATGTGGGTTTGAACCCCAGCATCATGTATACAGTGAAGTGTTGCAGCAATGAAAGCTACATGGAAAAATAAATAAAATTGATTTGCTCTCTCATTCTCCTTCTTTCTTTAAGAAACTAAAAATAAAAAATACTTGTAGTATAGGACATAATTTTTTTTTGTGTGTAGCTGTATTTTGTGCTTGTATTTTAAGCAAAATGTTCATACAAAATTGTCAAAGTGAGAAAAATACATACAGTATAAAAGTTATAGTAAGCTAAGGATAATTTATTATTGGAAGAAGAAAAAATGTTTTCTATGCATTTAGTTAGCCCAAGTTTACAGTGTTGACATGTCAGCAACACTATGAGTAAGGTTCTGGGTCATCATATTCTCTCACCACTCACTCCCTAACTCACTAGAGCAGCTGTGAGTCTTAAGCTCCATTCAAAGTGAGTGTTCTATACAGAAGTACTATGGTTTTAAATTACTTATTATTATTCCACAATTGTGGTATACCTTTTCTATGTTTAGATACATAAAATTTAACCATTGTGTATGAATTGCCTACCATATTTGGTAACATGTTGTATAGCTTTGTAACCTAGAAACACCAGTTATACTAATCAGCCTAGGTGTGTAGAAGGTTTTGCAATCTCGTTTGTGTAAGTACAATCATAAATGCACAATGGCAAAATTGCCTAATGATGCATAACTCATAACATGTCCCCACTGTAAGTGAGACATGACTTATCATAGATATATTTGCATTTTAAAGAAAATGTTGGTTAGTATTCTATTTAAAGAAATGGATGATGAAACTTTAAGCTTTGTGTCATGATGGGCAAAAATTTTTAGGCAGATAGCACCCTTCAAATTTCTACACTCCCAGTTGATAATTTCAACATTTTTATACATTACAATACTATCCTAAGTGTATAAAGATTATGTATTTATTTTCTACAAATGTCCAATTTCTGTGGGATCTCTGTACTTTGCTCGCTTATTTTATGTAGCATTATGGAGTTGGAAGGCACATCACAAAGTCATGAGTTTCAAGTCATCTCGCTTTAGATTGGTGAGTGCTCAGACTACTTTTATAACTTTAGAAATTGTTCAGAAATAATGAGTTAAGCATATCTTGAAGCTTCATGTTGGAAAAAAGAAGGAAAAAAAAACAAAACAATACAAAAAGAACATCACAGAGAAAGGGCATAGCAGCGTGAAGTAGCTCAACCAGGAATCAGCGAGAGCTTTGCTCACCAGGGACAAACTGTAACCCCAAAGGCATGCCACTAGTCACCTACCTCCTCTAGCTATTGTCTTCCTGAGTACAGTTACCACCTAGTTAATCTGTCTCAGTGGATTAATGCACGCATTGGGTTAAATTTATCTCTCATATCCCAATCATTTCACCTCTAAACTTTCTTGCATTGTCTTACACACGAGCTTTTGAGGACAACTCACATCTAAACCATAACAGCTAGTGTGTCTCCAAATCATTGTGAACTGGTATCAGCAATTTCAAGATTTTTGTAAGGAACCTTATGGTGGATTCTAGGGACTAAATATTTTCCAAGATGCTTGGAAATGAAGACACAGGCCGGGAGAGGAAAAGCTAACTTTGTTCTGCTAAATCTCATGTTGTTTCACGTTGACTATTATTCAAGTCAGATTATTCAGTCAGGGTTGAGCTTAAAATAAATTCAAAATGGTTTGATAATGGGAGCTTCTTCCAGTTTGTTCTTTGACGTAATCCCAGGAAATTCTGAGAACGTTTCTGCTTTCTTGTATAATAATTCCAGGTACATCTGTGTATTTACTGCTTTAAATCTGGAATTAATTATTTCTCCAAAAAACATTATTGTTTTAATAAGAAAGAATTTATAAAGATCACAACCTAGGTGCTAAGGATGCTGATTGCTACTGGCTAGTCATTGCTTTTAGGCTTTCCAATGCATGAGAGACTGTGTCCTGTGTGTGCGAATATATGTTAAATTTCTCAGCATCTGTGAGGGGTTGTCTTCTTAGCTTTGATATACAGTCCAATTCAAAAGGCTACCACATGCCACATTGGATATTAGATTTATAAAAAACAAACAAACAAACAAAAAACAAAGTGCAAAAGAGGAAATGCAGAATAGCAGGTCAGCAGCAAACTTTCCTTTTCAATGAAAGCTGTTCTCTAACTTCTCCCCTGTAACCTTTCAAGAGCTGTCTCCACCCCTACTCTGGAAGCTGAGGGACAAGGGAAGAAGTCTTACTTCAGGGAAATAAGGGATCTGATCTGCTACAGATCAGATATCTCTTATAACAAGTCATCAGACAGAGCTTCCAGGGTCAAACCCATAAAGGGAATTGTTACCAAATCCAAGTAATCTCAGAATCTTGTCTTTCTTCTCATGGGTCCTGATTTGGACTCCTCAGGCCAGGTACAATTTATCTCCCAGGGGTCATTTTTACATTGAAAGTGTTGCCAAATAGCACAACTGACATATCTTCGTTATGAGGGCTCCCAATTGGTGAGTACTGGTAGAATTTTAAAATAAAGCACACCATGAATTATTCACATTGGTACTTCTACTCAGGACTATGGAGATTTTATTCAGCTTCATTAATATGTATCTATATTTTCCACTCCAAAAATCCCTTCTAAATGACAGCAGTATAATGACTCATTCGCTTTGTCCCTCAACACATGTAGAGCAGTTTAGAATACTAACACTACCACCAAAAAAAAAAAAATGATGATTAGAAAGAGTTCAAGATTTATCTTTAGTTATTTTTATTTTTAGGGCAAATCTCAATAGAGATGCATGAAAAAATTACTATTTATTAAAGTCATAAACCAAATTGAAATTCATTGTATGTGGTGATGACACCAAATTAATGCATAGATCCATCTGTTTAATTTTATTTTAAATACTTAGGACTTGCTTTTTTATTTTGGGGCTGATTTTTATTTAATTAATTTTGTGTAGCTTATGAAATACATGTTTCTAGTGTCAAATCTTTAGAACATAGCAAATTTAGGGATTAAAATTCATCCTTGTAAAGTGTACACTAAAATGGTTCTTAGTATACTAACACTTGTTGACCCACTGTATCTAATTTCAAAATACTTTAACCTCTTCTCAAAGAATCCCCACGTGCAGCACTCCCCATTTCCTCACTAGTCTGGGAAGTCCAACCTCTGTTTTGTCTCTATTAATTTGCCTATTTGAGCATTTAGTACAAATTGAGTGATGTGTTACATCACAGCTGGCTTTGTTCACTTGGCATAAACTTTACAAGGTTCATCCATGTTGTAGTATCCATGGGTAATTCATTCTTTTTGGTTTGCAAATAGCTGTTCATTGTGTGACTATGCCACATTTTGCTTTTCTTTTCACTGCTTGCAGGGAAATTATGTTGTCTCCTTTTTAGCTCCTCTGAATAATGCTACTGTGGACAATTTTGTACAAGTGCACATGTGGACATGTGCCTTCTGTTCTCTAGGTACACAGCTAGGAGTTAAATTGCTGTGTCATAGATATACCATAGTCAACATTTTGAGAAACTGCCAGCATTGTTTCCAAAGTGGCAGCCCTAATTTACTAAGGTTTCTTTGCACCTTGTTATCAGCATTAATTATATTATTGCTATTTTCATAATGATCCTAGTGGGTATGAAGAGGTATGGCAATGTGACTTTGACTTACCTAATGACCAATGGTGTTGAAGATCTTTTTATGTGTCTTTCGTATGTCTATTTAATTTTTATCAGTTTTTACTTAGGTTCTCTTTTATTGTTGTAAGGTTTCTAAATATGTTCTGGATATAATATCCATATTAGATATTTTATTTGATAAAAATTTCCAATTCTATGGGTAATCTTTTTATGGTCTTAATAGAATTTCATAGCTTTTATTGCCTACATTTAGCTTTGCAGTCCATTCCGAATTTTTCATTGTTGTTTTGTTTTTGTTTTCTGTTGTATCTATTAGAGGGCAGATTAATTATTTAGCATGTGCAAATATAGGTGTTCCAACACTATTTGCTGAAAAGAATACTCTTTAAATTATTTTTAAAGAATTTGCTTGGCAAATTTGATGGCCTTAAGGACACCATGAAATGTCTCTGGTGGAATCAAAACTAAACCTGTTACTGAACACAGATTGACCTCACAAGTACATTTACCTCCAATTCTCAGTATTAATGGGACAGTATCCATAATTTGAGGTTAAGTAAGACAACAGTATGAGAGTAGGCTGTGTTAAATTATCCGTTAAACACAATAATACTAAATAAGGTAACTAAAATGAACAAACACTTATATCTGATGCTAAAGAGTTTTGACTACATATTCTTTCAGAAATTTCAGAAGCACCTTTATAAATAAGCACAGTATGTTTTTTCTAAAGCCGTCTTGATGAGTCGAATTTTAGCATAAAAATATAAAATAAACATGACACCAATTTGCCATCTGGTGTGTTGTAAATATATTGTTGTTTACCCTCTTCAGAAGCCTTAAATGAATTTTATAATTGCCTCATTATCTGCAATATGTGATACTTCCACAACCATGCTAAGGATGTTAACACATGGATCCTTTAACAAAACACAAAGCAAAATGCAGAGATAGGTGAAGTCATGTAAAGAGTCTATGTGCATTGACATAAGAAAGATGTTTCTTGAGATAATGCTGATCTGAGGTTCCTGTGCATTTTAAAGCATTTTAGTTAATGTCATCTGCTTTAGACCTGCAATTACATCATTGAGACTACAAAGCATGCTTTGCTATAACTCAAATCAGAGATACGGTCTAACAATAAAAGATCATTGGGATACATCTCTGCAGCAATCTTCTCCTGTTTGTTAGCGTTAATTCTACTCTCCTTTCTCTTTGAGTGACTGTGTAAGTACATGATAAAATGAAGCCCAAGGGTGAAATAACCACTTTTGAAGTGTATTATTTTTGCTTTCTGATAGCTAGTATCTAAATATGTAATTTTGTAATAAAAATGCTTAACAAGAGCTTTATATATAATATACTAAATCTCCTATAGACACTGATGCTATTTGGTGCTTGGAGTCAAACAATTCTTAAAATCTTGACAGACCTCTGATTTATTGGTTCCTTGATTTGATTAGGACTCTTCTCAGTCAGTAAACATTTCACAAGCAGAGACATTATATGAAATGTGAACATGTTTCTTGAATGATCTCATAATGAGAATTTATTCCACATTGACCATTTACATGGATCTAAGGAGAACAAGGTGGAATTTTATGGAAAATTACCTGTGCTTGAACCCGTTAGGAACCTTAAGATGAAGACTTTGAGTTTTTATTCAGTTTTCCTTTTGTGTCTCACTATTTCTATTATATTGTAAGGTTATATTCAAAACTTCTCTCTAATTTTTATTTTATTTTCTTTTTGAAATCTCTTGCCAACACTCTTGGACTGGGATCACATTATATTACACCTTTAAAATGTATATATATGATATAAATACATATTAAAGGTATAATATAATATATATATACATATATATAATCAAACATATATATCATCAAAGGGAGATCAATAGAGAAAGGAGACCAGGGAGAGAGAGAGAGAATGGAGGGGGATGTGCTGGGGAAGGAATTGAGCCAAAATATATTGTTGTAATATGTGCATGTATGAATATGTAACAACAAATTCCTTCATTATGTACAACTACAATTCACCAATTAAAAAATTAGCATTTTGGTTGGCATTCATAACTCCAGTTTCTACAGTCAAAAGCAGAAAAAAAGGATTATATTTTTAGAAAGTTTCTATTTTAAAATACTATAGAAAGAACTTAAAGGAAAAAGATTAAATAAGCCAAATAGGCAATTATTTTCCAAATAAACTACATGTATATATATATGTACACACATATAACATACATACATAAATATGTAAAGTACACTTATCATAAGTGTTAAGATCCATGGTTTTTTGGAGAGTGAGCCCAACTACATCTCCAGTATCTGAGTTAAGGGATAATTGCTACTGTGACAACCAAAATCATGTTAAACTATCTGTTTATGCAGAATGTATTGTTCTGTATCTGGCTTTTTTTCTTTTTATTTGTTCAGCATAGTCTTACATATTGGAGGAAATTGCTTTTACATATTCATGCATACATGGATATTAACAAAATAAGGCCAATCTTAGTTCAGGATCTCCCCACCTAGTCTACTCCCCATTCTAATGTCTCCTCTGCAAAATCCCCATGTTATAGATAGAAATAAGCATATACATGTATAATAATTTTTGAGATTTTTGAGTTTCCTCTCCTGCCTGTGTATA
This sequence comes from Aplodontia rufa, assembly GCA_004027875.1. NCBI lineage: Eukaryota > Metazoa > Chordata > Mammalia > Rodentia > Aplodontiidae > Aplodontia > Aplodontia rufa. The sequence continues at coordinate 13,722 of PVKS010038377.1, forward strand.
GTTGGGCTTCTCATGGGAGTCAGGAGTTCGCAGTTGCATTGATAACCCCCCCTAATCCTTCCCATGCTCACTGCCTCCCTCCCTTCTTCCCACTTCTTCATAGTCATGGTTTTCTGAGCTTATGTGAAATTTCAACTATGTTGAGTTTATTATTTAAACTTAGCTAACTTTCATCCTATCTTAGGTTTTACTCTAGCTTCCACATATGAGAGAAAACATTCATCCCTTAAGGCTGAGTTTGTGATATTTCACTCATCCTAATTTTTTTTTTCCATTTCCATCCATTAGGCTGCAAATGCCACAATATTTTTCTCTGTAATAGCAGAGTAGAATTTCATTGTATATACATATGCCACAGTTTTTGAATGCACTCCACCAGTGAAGGGCATCTGGGTTGGTTCCATTATTTAGCTATTGAAAATTGAGCTGCCGTTAGTATTGATGTAGATGTGTCTCTGTAGTACGCCAATTCTAGCTCTTGAGAAAATACCCAGGAATGGGATAGCTGGGTCATAAAGTGGTTCCAACCCTAGCTTTCTGAGGAGTCTCCACATTGTTTTCCAGAGTGGCTGTACAAGCTTGCAGTCCCACCAAGAGTATAATAGTGTTCCTTTCTTCCCACAACCCATCCAGCATGTGCTATTGATTGTGTTCTTCATTTTTGCCACTCTGACTGGAGTGAGGTGAAATGTTATTGAAGTTTTGATTTGCATTTTTGTTGCTAGCGATATAGAACATTTCTTCATATTTTTTTTAGCTTTTTTGGGCTTCCTCTGTTGAGAAGTTTCTATTTAGTTCCCTAGCCTATTTATTGATTGGATTAATCGTGATTTTAGTGTTCAGTTTTTTGAATTATTTGTATTCTGGATATTAGTCCCCTGTTTGAGGCACAGCAAGCTAAGATTTTCACCCATTCTGTAGGTTCTCTCTTGATACTCTTGACTAATTTTTAGCTCTGCAGAGATTTTCAGTTTAATTAAATCTCACTCATTTATTCTTGGCTTTAATTCTTGTGCTATGGGAGTTTAATTTTCTGTCTCTTTTTGTTCAGTGATATATTTATGAGAATCACCCATGTTACTATTTGAAATTATAGTATAATTATATAGATTTCTGAAAAATATTTGTCCCTAAATATTTATTTTTTTAAGAGAGAGAGGGAAAGAGAAAGAGAAAATCAATTTTTAAAAATTATTTTCATCTGGTTTTTGTTTCTCTCACACTTAGTTGTAATAGTTTGATACAAGCATATAATGTAGAATGATAACATCAGTCTAATTTACATATCCATTACCCCATTTATCCACATTTTATGCAAACCTTTAGCAATTTTGAAATATGCTATACATTATTATTAACTATGATCATGAACAATATTTCACTGAGAAAATATACAACATCATGCTTATCCATTTACTTATCCATTCTATTATCCCTGGTGATTTGGGGTCATTTATAGCTTTTTGATATTAGTAAATAGCGCTATTATGTATACCCAATTTTAAGCAGATAAAAACATATATGCCAATTTTTATTTGAAATATAATTATTTGCAGTGCAGTGTTTAGGTCATGAGATATATTTGGTTTTACAAATATGCCCAATAATTTTCCATAGTGGTTATGCCAGTATCATATGTTAGTCAAAAGTCACTGATGCCACAGAAAACATTTATAATTTTCAGTATTTTCATGTTATCATTCTGATGGATGAGTTTTGCTATCTTTCTGCAACTTTTATTTTTACTTTCTTTATGAGTAAAGTGTTTATTTTCTTAAGTTTATTAAGTATTTGGATATTCATTTGAATTAAATGTCTGTAGTAGCATTTATCCTTTTCTTCTATTGAAGTATCTACTTATTAATTTACAAGGAGTTTAAGCATTATGAATATAAGCTTTTTGCAGGAAATAAATCATTATCTGTCACTGTGTCTTTTGTTATCTCATTGCATTTGTGGCATTGTTTTGAGAAAACAATAGTTCTGGTTTTAAAATAATCCCATTTGTTTTTTTCTTTAACAATTCCTACAACTCATTTACAAAATATTTCCTAATTCAAGGTCATGAAAATACTTTCTTTTTTCATTTTTCTAATTTCTAAAAGGTCTATTAGGTTACTTTCACATTTGTTTCTAAAATCAATATGAATTGTATTTGCCTGGTAAATGGTAGGACTAATAACATTTAAAATATGGATATCCATTGGAAAAATATTATCTTCTACACAGCATGAAAAAGTATCGACTTGTCAAAATTGTATACATATGCATATCTTTATGTGTATGTGTGTGCGCACCTGTGTGTGTTTCTGAATTTCTTTTGGTTCATTTAGGATGATCACCTTAGTGGAAAGAGAAACTGCAGAGTTAAGATCAGGTTTTAGTTTGGTTAGGCTTTGTTCATTTCTGCTCATGCCTGCTTGTCTGGCTCAGTCTTCCCTGTTTTCAGCTCAGTGCTTGCTTATTTACCTGGCTGACTTCTGATCTGAATTCTCATCTTTGTCTCCACAGTTCAGTAAGACTTATTACAGCATGACAAGAAGCCAAGTTAAACAATGTGAGGATGTTCCAAATATTAAAATCAAATTCAAAGGAACAAGATTCCCAGAGGAATCTTTAAAAAAATCATGCATATTCTGGTTGACAAGAAGGAAAGCTATGAGGCGCCCTCAGCATTTTAATTTGGCTGACCTTGGGCTCTATGAAAGTAGAAAGTGAAGTCTAACCCATAATTCCGTTGAAACTTTGCCACCGTACACATACTCAGAGCCTGTAGTCAAAAGGTAGACGAATCATTGGTTCAAATCGTTTTGCAGTATTTCTATACAATCATTAATTGACTACTAAAAAACCAAAAGGAAGTTAGAGATGTAACAAACTATAGTAGTTTTAGTAATGAGCAGAATAATTTGAAGAATATGAGTAGAAAATTAGATACATAAAATACTTTAAAACAACTATGCCAAATAGATAAATATATAGAACTACACCTAAAAAAAATCCCATAACACATGTTCTTCCCAAGTGCACGTGAAACATTTCTCATGATATTGCAACATAAAATGAAGACTCTAAGAAGTTTTAAAAATCTAAATCATGAAATTTTAGGCTCCAAACTGAAAAACATCCAATCAAATAAAACATGTATTAAAATATGTCATATTATACAACACGTATTAAAATAATGGGAAAAATTCATATCATGAACTATTTTCTAATTGTACACAAAGTACACAAAATTTATCAAATCAGGTTTGAAATTCACCCAATGCACCTTTTAACAAAAGCAGTGCTTAAAGGGAAATATGTTCTATAAATTCCTATATATATTTTTTTCTCCTTCATGCTTCTTTTTTTATTTTTTATTTTTGAACAACCTTACAAGTTTTTAACAAAATAATATAAAATGTGTATATATTCTGGATATTGCAATTACCCCCCAGGAGTGCCCCCGCCAATTACCCTCCCTTATCCCACCCTTCCCTTTCCCACTATATCTCTAAAAAAATTATTAGCTTGTAAAACATTACATCCTATCCGGATTTAACACATGCTAATAGACCAATTTTCTCATTGTCCAGGGTCTAGTCCCCATCTCCACAGATGAGTGGAGACAATCAACCCTTAGATCTCTGGGTTAAGCTGATTTTACTCATCATGATCTCTTCCATAATCATCCATTTACCTTCGAAGGCTGCAATATCATTGTTTCTAATTGCTGTGTAATAATCCATGGTATAACTGTACAACAGTTTTTGGATCCATTCTTCCAGTGAGGGACATCTGGGTTGTTTCATAGCCTAGCAATAGTAAATTGAACTACTATGAATGTAGATATTGCTGTGTCACTATAATGTGCTGATTCTAAGTCCCCTGGAAAGATACCCAGGAGTGGAATAGCAGGGTCATATGTTGGACTCATCCCCAGTTTTTTGAGGATTTTCCACACTGCTTTCCAGAGGGGCTGTACCAGTCTGCAGCTCCACCAACAGTGTGTTAGTATGCCTATCTCTCCACAGCCCCTCCAGCATCTATTATTGTTTATTTTCTTCATCTTTGCCATTCTGACTGGTGTAAGGTGATATCTTAATGTGGTTTTCATTTGCATTTCTCTGATTACTAATGATTTAGAGCACTTTCTCATGTATTCATTGGCTTGATCAGTGTCCTCTGGTGAGAAGTCTCTATTTAGCTCTTTGGCCCATTTATCAATTGGGCT
>PVKS010038378.1:0-17954 GCA_004027875.1 Aplodontia rufa
GTATATTTAAAGGAATTATGTAGTAAACCTTTTGTACAGTGTGAACCTGTCTGCCTGGTACATCTTGACTCTGGGTAGCTGTGGGTGTGGCAGGTGAAGACTGCCCTGGGCCCTCCTCTGCGTGCCAGCAGCCCACCTGAGCTCCTGCAGTGGGTGGGGAGCCGGCTAGGCTCCAGGTTCAGTCGTGCGTCGCGCATGGATTTACTTTCTGCAAGAGCCTGAGTTGGCACAACCCAAAAAAGTATTTTGCCCCCAGCATGTTCTCCCTTGATTTTCATACCTTTCTGGGTTTCAAGGGTAATATAATTCATGGGTGTCTGGTTCATTAAGAATAGGTTGGCAAGGTCTGTTTGGCGAGAGCTAGTTAATGACTAAGATGTCTTTCTTTCCTGTTTCTGAGCCCATCTACTCTCAACTCCAACTCAAGCTGAAAGTTAGAGAGGCACCACCCAAATTAAGAGTGGGGAGGGGAACCCAGGCACCACACAGGAGTGTTTTTAGTCCTCCAAAATAGCTCCTGATTCTTCTCCCTACTGCACAGATGAGAGCACGGAGGCTCAGGGACAGTCACCTGCCTTACCATTTGCAAGTGAGATAACAGAACTGTGAAATCAGGTCTGCCTGACTCCCGAGCCTGCCTTGCCCCTGTCTCACCCCACACCGCCAGGACACAGTCTGCCCATCTCCAAGGATGACGGCCAATATCCTACGCGTGCTTCGCTTGATTTCTCAGTTCCCTCTCTAGGAAGCTCTCCACTAGCAGGAAACTAGAAGGGTCCTCCCACAGTGCCCCAGCAAATCAGTTCTACCTTATCCAAAGCTATCAGCAATCAAAGTTTATCAAAGTCTCCTGAACCACAGATCCTGGTGGTTTGGGAATAATCAGTGAGGTTGAGTGTACAATACTGCTCTGGCATTTGGCAGAGTCTCAGGGGTCTGCCACCCTGGGGCCACATCCCTCCAGATCTCAGGTTCCCTGGTGGCTGAGATTCCTTCCCACTTCGACAAGCTGCGAGGGTAAGTCACCCAGATGTCCGGATGCCCGAGACAATGCTTGTGAAGGCAGAAGCAGGGCTCAGGTGCTAGCTACACTGTTACAGCCAGGATTTCTATCAGAGAGAAGGGCTTCCTGACAAGCTGCTAAACTTGGCGATAATTTGGGAGAGTTCACAGAAATGCTTTCTTAGGAAACACACACCCTTCGCTGGAGTGAGAAAGAGTCTCTCTAAGAGGACAGATGTAAATGTTGGAGTCTGGAAAGAATATGGACAAGTGTCAGATGACATGAGGCTGGAAAGTAGCGGCGTTCTACCTGGGAAATCAAACCTGGCCTGCCTCTTTGTGGAGTTGCCAGGTTCAAAAAAGATAGCATCTTGGAGAGCCTTGTCAGCCCTGTGGTGCCAACTAGAGGATCCCATTGTGTGCAGGAGCCAGGGGCTCTCTCCTGAGGCTTGGGGCATAAACACAGGCAGCATTACCTTTCGTTCAGGGAGCAAACCACCCAAGTAAGAGGAGCACAGCCTGAGAAGCACCACAGGTGATTCAGGAATATCAAACCCTTGGATGTTAAAATCAAGTCCATGGTGGCTGAACACCACCAATAAGAATAATAATTAGCATCACCGTCCATCTCTCTTCTCACATGACATCTTGCACAATTCTCCCTTGATCCTCACCACACCTTAGAGGAGGTAGTTCAGAGAGATATTATCCCATTCTTTGAATAAGGAAATTGAGTTTCAAAATTGGGCAGTGTGGGACTGGAGCGGTGGCTCAGTGGTTACAGCGCTTGCCTGGCGTGCGAGAGTACGCGGATTCAAACCCCAGCACCACGTACACAACAGAGTCTGAGCAATGAAAGCCACATGAAAAAGAAAACTAAATAAAAACTGATTCTGTCTCTCTCTCTCTCTCTCTCACCGTCCCTCTTTGAAAAAAAAAATTGGGCAGTGCAAACGCCCAAGGTCTTACAACCTGCAAGCTCTGTAGCTGCCTCTTCTCTCTCCAGACAGAGGTCTCTGTCCTTTCCGCTGTGACTCAGCTCACACATGTGAAAGGTTCCTTCGTACATTCATGTGTTCATTCAACAGACACTTACAAAGCATCTCCAAAACAAAGGAACTGATAAGCTGGAGCGCATCTGCTTCCAATCCCACGGGAGATCAGACTTATCCAATCAAGTAGAAGCATCATGTCATTGCCCTGCTCTTGATGATCTCCTTGGTCCTTGTCTTGACACTTCTTACCATGGCTAACAAAGTCTTGTTTTACACCTTGGTCCATCCCTTTGACCACAACTCCTGCTTCTTCCTACTGCCTCTGTAAGATCTGAGCACACTGACTTTTCAGATTCTCAGGGACACCACCCACACTGATTCTTGCCTTGGGGCCTTTGCACATGCCACTTCCTCAGCCCGAACACATCTGCACCATCCTCCTAAATCAGATCTGAGCTCGAATGTCACATCCTCAGAAATGATTTTCTTGACCACCTCAACACTTGGCCACTCTCTATCACGGTCATTTTTATATTCTTCACTTATCACTATCTGAGAATTTCCAGTTTAGTTTTATTATCCATCAACCTCATCACTAGTCTCAAGAAAGCAAACTCCAGAAGCATGGTGCCTTGTCTGTATTGCTTCCTGAAGGAGGCTCCTGAACTATGTTTAACACGTAGCAAGCACTCAATAAATATTCATCGAATAAAATCATCAATCATGGGTCAAAGTCTTCCCTGTAACATATTTAACTGGACTGTGAACACTAGGCAGAAATAGCTATGAGCTATAGATGAAAAAAGAAAAGCTTTTCTTGAGTAATATTGAAATGTGACTGCCTGTCGTTCCAGCAGCAGATAGGTCCACGTATGATGAAAACCCTAGGTCAGCAGGTTCCTTTCACTCTGTTCTGACTGAGTGTTGACGTGGTGGATCAATTTATGAAGACAGATCTTCAGCCACCAGACGCACCGTGAAGCCTCCAGGCCCCAGCAAAAGCTGACTATGGAGAAAGCATGAGTTAAGTCACAGGCAGTGAACAATCTGCCACTTCTGCAAAACCATCAAGTGAAAAACACTGGCAGGTCACAAAGGGGGCTGGGTGTCCAGCCAGAACCAAGACTTCCATCCTTGTTCTTAGAACTTGACCTTCAAGAAACAAGCATGGCTTACTTGGGTCAAGTGACACAGAGAAATCAATGTTCATAGCAGCTCAATTTACAGTAGCTAAACGATGGAAACAATCCAGATGCCCCTCACTGGATGAATGGATCCAAAAACTGTGGTACATACATACCATGGAGTTCTACTCAGCAATTAGAAACAATGATATTGCAGCCTTTGAAGGTGAATGGATGGCTATGGAAGAAATTATGCTGAGTGAAGTCAGCATCACCCAGAGAACCAAGGGTCGAATGTCTTCACTCATCTGTGGAGGGTGGAGCTAGACCCTGGCCATTGAGAAAGGAGGTCAACTCTATGTATTAAACCCCGAAAAGGTAGAGTGACATACAACCTAGGGCATTGTAGAGATGTGCTGGGAAAGAGGGGGGAGGAGGGACAAGAGTGGATAATTGGGGGGGCTTTCGGGGTAAATCTAATATTCATAATATAAATATTTTATATTGTTTAAAGAAACGCAAAGTTTGCTTTTTAAAGGAAAAAAAGAGTCTTCCCTATTTTCCCTCTTCTTCATGGTTGGTATCTCTTCCTCAGTTACCTCTAGTTCTTTTTCTTTTTCCCCTCTTTCCTCCTCTCACTGGCTGTTATGAAAGGAGCTAAAACAAACTCAATCACATTGGGGTGTAAATGAGTGATAACCTCCGAGGCATCCCTGTGGACCAAGAGAGAAGAATGCTACACCTATTGAGTGACGTCCCCATGCTAGTCTAGGCATCCTGCAGACACTGGTTGGAAGGGCTCTTCCCCGCTCCTCACTCCAGCTCTTCAGTGTTTTGGAAGAAGGACCTCAGGGTCTATCTTGCTGAGCTGCTAAACACAGAGACCCTGGATCTATGGCAATCAAAGTACTTTGTTGCAAAATTAATAACAATACATTAACCAGCCTGTAGGTAAATCTGGAAACATCAGTGTATATGTGTGGATCTTCTTACATCCATCACTTTGTATGAATGTCCCGTCAGCTGGTGAATCTTACAGGCCCAGTGCTATGGACCATGATCACAGATAATGAGCGTGGGTTTAAGGAACTTTAAGGAAAATAATCACTCATCTACAAAATATTTCTACAAAATACATGGGCAAGACTAGCACCTAACACCTTGCAAAGGTTTGAGCTCTGTAATCCTAACATGACTCTGGAACACTGTAATAGATATCACTTCCACTTTTTGAATGGTACATAATGTTCACAGCCATCCTACGAAATAGACATTGCTATTCTCACTTTTTAAGAAAAAAGAGAGTGAGAGAGAGAAACAGAGCATCAATTTTATTTAGTTTTTCGTCTGGTTTTTGTTGCTTCAACATTTATTGTGTATGTGGTGCAGGAGTTTGAACCCGGGTCCTCATGCGTGCCAGGCAAGCGTGATACCACTGAGCCACCGCTCCAGCCCCACGCTATTCTCATTTCTCGGCTGAAAAGAAAACTAAGGTCCATGAAAGTAAACTCATGTGCCCACGTTTATATAATTAGGGGTTGGAGAAGCCAGGGTTCTTTCTGACTCTGAAGACTTTGATCTTTTCTTTAGTTTCCCTCTTCTCCATAACAAGCCACTGCTATCTGTTGAAGAATGAGCTTGTAATTCCCATTAGAATGGATGGAGTTATATTTTTAATATCCTGCATTAGAAGTGAGTGTTAAAACTAAATTCCACGTCCCATCTGTATGATGTTCACATCTAAATATTTACTGAGCTGGTTCTAAGTGGCAGACACCATTGTGTGAGAGGACAGAGATAAAGCTATGAACTGAGAATAGCAGGCCTGCCTGGCAAGAGCTTATACTCTAGTGGGGGGAGATGCAGAAGAAACAGATAAGGGAAGTGTCGCTGTCGATGTAGTTCTGTTTCTGATGACACGATACCACATCCTGGGTAAGTTATAAAGAATAGAGGTTGCATTACATGGCAAGAGATGGGGAGATCACGGATGTGTGTGAATCCTTGTTTTTTCTCTCCTTAGAAAGCCACCAGCATTCAATCATGGGGATTCCACCCTGATTTCCTGATCTGACCCTAATCTTCTCCCAAATGCCCCTCTTCCAAATGCCATAGTCAGAATAAGTTTCCATCTTTTCTTTTTTCTTGTAGTTCTGGGGATTGAACCCAGCAGTGTTCTACCACTGAGCTACATCCCCAGCCTTTTTATTTTGAGACAAGGTCTTGCTTAGTTGCCCAGGCTGGCCTCGAACTTGTGATCCTCCTGCCTCAGCCTTCCGAGTAGCTGGGATTACAGGTGTGCACCACCACACCTGGTTCATTTCTATCCTCTAAATATTTCACAGTGGTGACTAAACTCCAACACAAGGTTCAGAGCAGACAAATCACACTCAAATCCCAGCATTAGAGAGTGGGAAGAGGAATGCCAGGGCTGAGGTTGCGATTTTAAATAGTCTGTTCAAGTGAGGCCGGGTTGAGAAGGTATTTGAACAAAAACGACTGGGGGGGGGGGCGTGTAAGGCACACAGCTGAGAGTTCATTCCAGGAATGGCTCCAGCAAGCATATAGGTCTCAGCCACCTCTCTGGAGCTCAGTCTCTGAACTATGAACCACGGCTGATAAACTATGGCACCCACAGACAAAACTCTTGGAAGACAGAAAAGAGATACAGTCATGGAAAGTTCTTGCTGCCTGAAGACCTCAGAAATTTAGTTCATTTTACAAATATTGATGTATCTAGTGATTCACTGAGAGTGCCAGCAGGGTCACTCCTGCGGTCTACTCCTTCTTGTCTGACTGCATCTCATCATCCTCTGCTGGGCCCTGGCTCCTGCTGAGGGACTGCAGGTCCCCCATCACATGGCATTCTACAGCAAAGGGACAAAACACCCTCTGATCCTTTTGGGAAATGCTGTTTGTGAGGACTCCCAAATGGAGTTCATGATACCCTAAAATCTGAGTGTGATTAGTCAGTAGCCCTTTCCATTACCACTACCTCCACCCATAGGTCTCATATCTTAGTCCAGAGAGACCCACATGATCACTGTAAGAAATCAAGGTCATACTGCATCAGGTACATGGTTCCTTTCAGATGGATTTTCTAAGGGACTGCTTGCAGGGAGTTAATCAACAGCCTGGGTGGTGGGCAGTATCTGCAGAGAATTTTAAACATCGGTGGAACTGAAGTCTGTCTGCCTACTATTACTTTCACGCACCTGTGTTTCAAAACAAAGTCAGTGATAAAATATTGCCTCCTCCCCCAAGACCAAATCTTATATTGGTCTAAGTCCAAAATAATTGCTCTGATTACTATTTATTGACTTTAATTAAATTTCTATATATACATTTTAATTACATCTATAATTACCTTTTCATGACTTATTATTAATAATCATTTTATTCTACCTGGCACTTAATTTGGAGAACTTCCAATTTGGTAGTGCTGTTCCCTATCCCCATTCCCAGGGACTTAGTTAGCTAAAGACCTGTGTTTCCAAAGTCCATTACTAATGACATTACATTTGGAATAGTTAGAGCTTCATTCTGGATACAGTCAGATCTCCATCCCTGTGTTGTCACATATTCTTGCATTTAAATAGTTGACATCAACAGTAATAGCACAGTGATTATAAAGGCAAAGAAAAAAAATTGAGGGACTTCCATTCTACCACGTTTTGTGAGGACACAGAATCTTCATTTGTGTTAAAAATCTAAGGCCATGAAACAGAATTTGAAGAACCAGGTAGGATGAGTTGCTTGGTAAGAGTTCATTTGGGTTCTAACATGAAACATATCACTAAATGTGGATAATATCTTTACTACTGCTATTTATCCTTTTCAAGTTGGTATTTTATTTTATTTTATTTTTAAAGAGAGAGGGACAGTGAGAGAGACAGAGAAAGAGAGAAACAACTTTATTGAGTTTTTCACATGGCCTTCGTTGCTCCAACACTCAGTTGTATACATGGTACTGGGGTTTGAACCCGGGTCCTCATGCTTGCCAGGCAAGCGCCGAAATCAAGTTGGTATTTTAAAACCAAAGGATGAATCAAGAAATTAATGATTGGGGCTGGAGCGGTGGCTCAGTGTTTACGGCGCTTGCCTGCCACGTGCGAGGACACAGGTTCGAACCCCAGCACCACGTACACAATGAAGTGTCGGAGCAATGAAAGCCACGTGAAAAACTAAATAAAATTGAGTCTGTCTTTCTCTCTCTCTTTCACTGTCCTCTCTCTTAAAAAAATAATGATGATGATTATTACATGATTATTAAGAAAAATTATTTTGGGATACAAAGGGAGATATAAAGAAACTAATGACTCTGAGTATCAAATGCACCCCAAAGACTTTATATACTTCTTTTTTTTAATAAAGAGAGAAGGACAGTGAGAGAAAGAGAGGGAGAGAGAGAGAGAGAGAGAGAATCAATTTTTATTGAGTTTTTCACATGGTTTTTGTTGCTCTGACACTTAGTTGTGTACGTGGGTGCTGGGGTTTGAACCCGTGTACTTGTGCATGCTGGGCAAGCACCATAACTGCTGAGCCACCGATCCATCCCCTGTATATACTTCTTCATTGAACATATTGTGGATGGGGAACGTAGCCCAGTGGTACATGCCTAAGGTCCTCGTTGAGCACTACCATCCCTTCCATATATATAAACTGAGTTCAGATCTTGGACTTCTGTTTTTTTCAGCAGAAATCAAATTCAGGGCCTCTTCCACGACACTGAGCTAAGCCCCCAAACCCCTAAAATGGTGGCCATCCTAAGCTGTATGCCTTGCTACATTATTATTTCTGTTTTGTTGTTGTTGTTGTTTTGCAGTATGGATAATTGAACCCAAGGCCTCATGCGTGCTAGGCAAGGGCTGCACCACTGAGCCACATCTCTAGCCCAGCTATTATTGCTACAGGATGGTTTCAGATACAGCCCTGTTAGAGGGAGCGGGTGATGAAGATGACTTTAGATTTTTTCTGCTATAATTCATTCATTCATTCATTCAAAAATCCCTTCTTGATCAGTTCTGTGTACTTTGATATGACAGAGCACTGCACTTGACCCTGGAGAAGATTATTGGGCTAAGGAAGCTCAGATTTCCCTTCTCATTCCAAAACAGAGAAAAATAGCAACAGATGAAGATTAACTATCTTGGTCTTTAGCTACAATTATGGTATAGTTTCCAAAACACACCTATTACAAGGGGGAGTTTATAGGGAGGAAACACACACTTATAATATGGTAGCTGATAAACAGAAAATCCGTTTATGTTATTATATATTTAAAAGATGAGTCCTAACCTGCTGTGCAGAGACGAGTAATTGTGGAGAAACTCCCTCATAATGGAGAGCGGCACATGCTCCAACACCATCCCAGCCCTTGGAGGGCCTCTTGACATCTCTGGAACATGTTGTAAAGTGCATTCTCCTGATTTATTTAATAAAAGCAATTCCTGCTCATTATTCCTAATAATAATGACAGGGTGTTGGAACACGTTACGTTAGCTCTGGGATTGGCCAGAAGGGTAGACTTCTATCCTACTCTTCATTACTCATCTAATAGTGGAGATCCATGAACCAACTGGTGCGAGTGTGGGATGGAAGGAAGCGCTGCCTTCAGGGCAGGGGTTGGGGTCGATGCTGCGAGTGTGTTTTAGGAGTTGGGGTGATCTCTCATCTATGTCACGCTCGGCAGCATGAGCCTGTCTGTCTATCAGAGATGTCTGTGATGTCAAATATCACAGAAGGAAAACACTCCAACGTGGACTGCCATCTTTGCTATACAATCTGTCTCTGGCATTATAGACTCAAGTCCATCCTCTTTCTGGGTCAGGCAGTCTCCACGGTGGCCCCCTTCATTAGACCTTTGAAGAGACAGGTTAGCAAAAACAACCATAATGGAAAGGGAAGCTGTGGCTTCCTATTTTGGACGTTGTTATCTAGCAAGCAAGGTTGGCAATGACCACTGGATGCCAGAAGCTAGCGCCCTCTCTCTAAGAGCAAAGATGCAGACTTTCTCAAGTTCAAAAGCCATTTCACAGAGTGCTAGAGTTTGCAGGGGACTTTCACACCTATGACAAATCTTTGGGCTCCTCCTGTAGAACTCAGCTGCAATCCTTTCTTTTGGACACAAAGGAGCTGAAAATCAACTGGAAACACCAGGAAAAGCAGGCTGCACAGTCTCTGGGTTTGAAACTACTCTCTTCACTAGGAGTGGGACTTTAGAAAACAGCACAGCCCCCCTGTCCTCATCTGTATGGTGTACAAAGTAATGCCAAGCACAGTGGCACACTGTGAGACTTTGATGCAAAGCTACATGTTAAAACATCCACCCACCGTGCATTCAGCCAAGGGAAGCTACTGTCACACGGCCACACCAACTACATGCACCACATTGTTGTTTTCATTACAGTCCTGTCCACATGAGCTCTGTGCCTCTCACTACCCTTCCTTGCTATTCGACGTCTTGAGAACGTCCCCTTTCCACACACTAGTAACGGTCAGAGTAAGAGTGAATTGGAATATCTTAACTTATTTCCTTGCAAGGAACTTACAGATCAGTCTAATCAAAAAATGGCTTCATTGGTGTTTAATAACCACACTGAAGGCAAAGCATAATTAATCTCATGATTTAAATGGAGAAACTGAGGCTTGGAGAAGTTAAGGGACTTGCTTAAAATCATATAATAAGCCACAGTTTTGCCTCTGGGAAAATCCTTTCTGGAGCACAAGTAAAATGAATTGGTATCATTATTGACAAACAGAGCTATTTACCATATGCAAAGCACTTTCCCAAAAATATCTCCAATTTCACACCATCTCCTTTATATTGCTAAATAATATTTTCATGGTCATCATTTTATTCACAAGGAAACTAAAATTCTGAAAGTTTGCTTGATACATCCAATGTCATGATGCTCTGTGATTTGGAGCTTGAATGTCCCCAGAAGGCCCATGTTTTAAAGGTTTGGTCCCAGGGAGGCCATACTGGGAGGTGGGGCCTGGTGAGAGGTCTTTAGGTCATTGGGGGCTTATCCTTGAACGGCACTGTGGGACCCTCCTCCTCCATCACCTTGCCCCTTGCTGCTGCCTGGCTTGCATTAAGGTGAGCAGTATTGTACATCCTGCCATGATGTGCTGCCTTATCACGGATCTAAAAGCCACAGGGCCAACCGTTCATGGCCTGGAACCTCTGAAACCACGAGCCAAAATAACTCTTCTTCTTTATAAGTTGTTTTTCTCAGGCATTTGCCATAGCGACAGAAATAAGTAAAGCCCAGATCAGTGCGGCTTCAAATGCCCATAAATCATTATATTTCTTGAACATGTAAAGTAAAAATGGTATTCTGCTCTAAGCATACTCCCTCATCTCCACACCCTTCATCACCTGCTCCCTGAATTGTTTCTCTCAGTCCTGTAGCTTCCAATTTTCAAATCCTTGCTCCACTATTAAGCTTTCTTTGATTAATACCTTTCTTTCAGATCTCAAGGTATCCTAATCCTTTAACTTTACCTGTGCAATTCTGAGACTCTCAAGGCATGAGATTTCTGTTTTATCATCCAACTTTAAAACCCAGTCAGTCCCCTGTGAAGGATAATTCATGACTTGCGGGTCCTGAAGCTTATGCAACCTGGGAGGCCCTCTATAGACATGAAACACACACACACACACACACACACACACACACACACACACAAAACAATAACAACATCAATAAAAATAAAATTGGATAAACCCTTGAAAGAATTCCATATAAGTGAGGGGGTCCTAAAGCTTGAGTTCGTAGCTACAGAGCAGAAACTATGAAGCTGTGAATTCACCTCTGTGCCCAAGTAAGACTCACCTCCAGTCTGGTTACCCCTCGCTGAGTCTTCCTGGGGCCAGATACCAAGCTACCCAGCTACCCAGTTAACTCACCTCTTGCACCAACATAGCCAAGGAGGTGCAATTGTCTCCATCTTATAATTCAACTACTCTATTGTTTTCTTATTCAAGTTTGAATTTTTTGAGCTCAGAGATCCTGCTTTCATTTTTTCTTTCTTTCTTTCCTTTTTCCCATGGCTGATGACCAAACCCAAGGCTTTGCACATGCTAGGCAAGCACTCTGCCACTGCGCTAAATCCCCAACCCGCTATTTCTTGGTAGAACCTCCTATGAGCCCAGCATAATTCCAAGATCATAAATATTTTATGAATGGATGGATATTTGAACAAATGAATGAATAAAGAGTATGTATTCAATAGCTACTTGTGGAATTTATAGCAGAACATTTAATGATGATTATAATTACCATTTATTGAGTGCCTATTATGGTCCAGTCACTCCTCATATACGATCTCTCCTCCTCACAGCAACCCCGCAGAATGAGTCTTGTTATCTGAGGAAACTGAGGCTCTTAGTGGTTAAGTCATTTGCCCAAGGTCAAAAGCCTTGCTCTAAAGTCTAAGCTCTTTCCCTCTCACTACACCTCAGAAGCAAGAACCAGATATTTCAATCAGAGAGCAGTGTCCTCTCAGGCTCTGCACCTGCTCACTACGCATGCCTCAGCCTTGTCTTTGCCTTCTGCTTTCCCACAGGTCCTTGGACATGCGCTGTCCATGTAATATACAAGCCACATGAGTATGGGCAGCAGGCAGAATCCTTTTAGTGGGTCAGCAGCAGGATGTAGAATTAAAGAGTCAGCATGCTGAGAGGACCAGGGTGTGGAGGACCACACTTATGAACCACTGCCCAGGCCCAAGCAGAGGGAGGCAAACAACGGCCTCTGGCCCCAGACTTCTCTGCAGATAGACCAGAAGAATGGTGCCCTTTGTGGTCTCTCTGGACCAACAAGACTCTGTGATCATAGAGGAATGCGAGGATGGATGCCAGATTCCCACCAAGGGCTGGTAATGACAAAGTCTCTCTTGGGCAATTTTTATATGATGAAAATGTGATGGTGCTTTTAAGAGGTTTCAAGAGCCTCAGGCCAAAGATGCTTTGATAAGAGTGGAATGGAGTGCTCAAAGGCCCTCACCTCCATTATCTCATTGAAGTCTCCATGATCCTTTAGGGCTAGGAGGGAGGCAGTCACAGCCATTCCTATATTACAGAGAAGAAATTTGAAGGCCAGGATCATGGAACTCAGAAATTCACTGTGCTCACTCTATATCTGGTTTAGTATGTGATCAACCTTAATAGGAGAAGGTCTAGAAGACAGCGAGTTGGAATCTTTCCTTGACATTGTAATTCAATCCAGCATCACAGAGGATTTGGTATTTTAAGAATGTTCTTTGATGCTGGGGAAGACAGTCACAGTGAAGGTGGTGACGACAAGCACAATGGTGACTATGACCATGAGCAGATCTGAATTCATTCAGAAATAACAGCACAAAGTACACTCAAGTAGGCCACCCATTCTCAAATCCTTCTGCACTAAGGTCTCAAGACTTTGAAGAATCTGCCAACCTGGTGACAAACAGCTCCTAACCGGGGACTGGGGGTTGTAGGGAGACTGGAAACAACCTGCTCTTGTGCATAGTCTGGGTCTAAGTCTGGGGTTCTGGATTCCAGGAATTCCCTGAGTTCCTTAGTGAGTGACTGATTCCTATAGGGTTGCCTAGCTTTGTCCGGGGGACACTGGCAGATGAGGACGTGTACTACTCAGATACTCCTTCAAAGAAGTACTTGAAGAGTGGAATCATCTGATAATTTTAAGCTCCCTTCTGATCCACTTTAGTTTCTTAGTGGAGGTCACAGGTTCCTTGGAGGTCGGGACAGATGCTAGTATGAACATCTGCCAGTTTCTATGCCATGTGGGATTCCTCAACTGGGCAATCGTTACTCTGGGGTCACCCATTGGGCTCGCTGAGACTTTGTTAGATTGAGCTTTTATGACGCCCCCTGCTCAGTTCTGCTTTCTCCTCTTTTCTCTCCCATGTTAACACTTGAAACTCCACCTGTCTATCTTCTTGCTGGAGAACCCAGTGGACACACACCTACCTTAACCTTCAAAGCAGGGGCGATGTGGAGTGCTTGGACAAAACCAGACACATCAAGATATTGCACCCAGTGGAAGGAGAAGGAAGCACTCAGCCCACAGACCACCAGAGGAAAATGACGGCTAAGTGGCAAGAGGTTTTGACAGCAGCAGCTGGCGCCAGAGCTACACAGGGCTTATCAGGAGCAGGTATCAGATTCCCCTCCAAGTAGCAAACTGCACTTAGGTGGGATGTGAAATTTGGGTAATTTTTTTTTACTGCTCCCAGCCTCAGTTTTCCCAGAGGTCAAATGGGTCAGATAACACATGCTGTTACAACTTGCCTTCCACCCAAGGACAATTCTAGAGATAAAAACTAGATTAGTGGTTGCTTAGAACTGAGGAGGGTGGGACCAGAGGAGGACAACGGCTAAAGTGTACAGTGTTTCTTTTTTTTTTTTTTCTTGCTTAGGACCTGACTAAGTTGCAAAGGCTGGCTTTGAACTTGCAGTCCTCCTGGCCGCATCCTCCTGAGCGACAGGGATCACAGACATGAGCCACCATGCCAAGCCGAGGGTTTCTTTTTGATGTGATAAAAAAAAAAAGTTCAAAAATCAACTGCAGTGTTGGTTACACAACTTTGTGAATATATACTAAAAACTGATGAATTATAAACTTGAGATGGGTGAACTGTATCTCAATAAGGCAATTGTTTTTACATGTTTAGTCCAATCAATTATTACAAAAAAATGAGTTACTCAATAGCCATCACTCAGCTCAAGAAATGGAAACATAAGCCTTCTTACCTCCTATGAGAACATATATAGATTTTTTTTATTTAGTTTTTCATATGGCTTTCGTTGCTCTGACACTTAATTGTGTACATGGGTTGCTGGGGTTTGAACCCCTGTCCTCATGCCAGGCAAGCGCCCCAACCGCCGAGCCACCGCTCCAGCCCTGAGAACATGTATTTTTAATGTGTTTATTTTTTTCTCTATCTCCAGCAATTTGCTGTGCATTCCCAGAGTAGGTCATTTGAGGCAGTTGGCCTTAACTCTCAGTGAGTCTGTGGTCAGTGACGGCCAGCTCATTAGCGATCCCTCTCATGATACACACAGCCGATTCCTGGTGTCCCTTTAAAAGGGATACTGATAAATGTGGGTTTAGCCTAAGGAGTATGGACAGCACAGGAACAGGACCAGCTCCCATGAGGAACCGCTAAAGAAAGGACCAGGTCTTTTTAGCCTGGGGAAGAGATCTCTGGGGACCTAGTTGTTGTCTTCCCATGTGAGAGTTGTCACATGGAAGTGAGGGCTTCTATGTCGTCACTCATTCAACACCTGGGGAGATGGGCACAGTCCCAATTGCTAGAGAGTGTCCCAGTATGTATGGCATAGGATACCCCAACAGAGTCAGAGTCTTTTATCAAGGATCTAGCATGTATCAGGCTCTATGTGCTATCTGGAATCTCACAAAGACCTTGTCAAATAGGTTTAACCATCCACATCTTGCAAATGGGGAGTTAGCAGGGAGGAGAAGAACTACATGGAGGTAGATTACACAGTGTGGTCCTCTCTGGCCCAGCATCTTTATCCTGTTTTAAATAAACATACGAGGTTACAATCAATCAATCAATCAATCAATAAATAAATAAGTAAAAAGAAAGAAGAGTGATAAAAGTCTGTTTAGAGGAATATAGAGGAGAAATTGAGAGGAGGGGAGCAGGGAGCTTTCCAAGCTGGTTCACTTCAGAGGTTTCTCCTTGGCCTGTCCTGGACCAAGTTTCCCCCACTAAACTTACTTCATGCTTCAACCCTCCAAGCCCATTCCAAAGGATCATGGGAAATCTCCCCCAAATCCCCAAAGCCAGAACGGCTACATTGTGAAGCAAGGGAGACACAGGGAGACCAGCTAGGGAGCAGAGGGATTGGGATTGCTCTTGGCAATTGCTGCTGAAAGAGGAAGAGGGAGGACATCAGATACTCACCCGAGCCTAGGCTAGCAGGACTGGGCCCCCCTGTGAATATGAGGGTGAGACTTCCAGCACTGGAAGATGTCCTACCCCTTCCCAGAAATTCAGATTCAAGATTCCACTTGTCCTGAAGGCCTTTTGGGACTAGCCAGGCTCAGAGCTTGATATCCTCCTCCTCGTTGTTAACCTCTTGGATCCCCACAGCACCCCTCTGAAATAAGCAACAACCAGGGCTCAGAGAGATTAAGTTACTTGCCTGAGTCCAAACCAGCAGCTGCATGAACATCTTATTCAAATGTTGGTCTTAAAAGCTATTTTAGGCTTATTCGAGGTTCCTTGTCTACCAGGCCACATGATCATTCATACACACACCACCCCTGCCAGGCCTTAAGTTCCCAATCTGTAAGCCTGTGACCTGGAAAGAAGTCTGAAAAGAAGAAAGTGCTTTGTGAAATTGTGTCCATGCCGTGGCATTGTTCAGGCACAACTCCAGTTTGGGGACAAATTGCTCAGAGTTGACCATAAAGAACATTACTCAGATTGCTGAGATTTGAGCAGAGTCAAGAGATCTGACCAGTCAAGGTCACCTTGAAAGCCAAGGTTCTGGGCACCAATGATGCAAGCCTTTCTGTCTCTGAGGCTCTGACCAGATCCTCGTGATATCAATTTGCTTTTGGTTTCCCTTGATAGAGGTGGGGAGCTGGAGGGTGGGGGAAGTGGGCCCCTTTCCTCAGATCCTGTAGTGCATAGTGCATGCTTGATAGGTGCGCAATTATACTCACCCAGCGAGGGCGCTGATGGTCTCTCTTCTGAACCCAGCAACCCACGCCATGCCCCTGCAGCCTGGCCCCAGTCCAGGCTTCCCAGCCTAATCTGTCAGACCCTTAATAAAAACAGGACCAGGCTGCCTAATGACCCAGGGGCTAACTCTGGCTCCTTTCTTGCCTATTCTACTCTCTGCCTTCCCACAAGCCTTCCACACTCTGAAGAAAAGATTTTCTCATCCAACTACAGGGTCACATACATCTCTGGTTTCTAAAGCATTGATGTGGACAAGTTCAGTCGCTTAGGGCTGAAAGGGTTTTGCAGCTACTGAGCTGCATCCTGAGCTCCCCAGGACTCTCTGCTACCTCCTGGCTTCTTTAGGTCCACATCTGTGCAGGCTGTGTGAATCCTTTAATCAGATCAACCAGGCATCTCCAAAGATTCTCACCATCCTGTGCCAGCCAGAAGCTTAAGGCATGCACAGACGGTGACTTGGTGACCTATGTTTGCTACCCACTGCTTTAGAAAGCTCAAAAAGTGCTGGTCCTGGGGCTGGAATGGTGGCTCAGTGGTTACAGCGCTTGCCTGGCATGCGTGAGGACACGGATCCGAACCCCAGCACCACTTACACGATGAAGTGTTGGAGCAATGAAAGCCACATGAAAAACTAAATAAAATTCTCTCTCTCTCTCTTTTTTTTTTTTTTTCCAGGGCTGAGGACTGAACTCAGGGCCTTGAGCATGCCGGGCAAGTGCTCTGCCACAGAGCTAAATCCTCAACCCCTGTCCCTCTCTCTTAAAAAAAAAAAAAAGTGCTGGTCCTTGTGTGTCTCAGGGCGCATCAAGATGCACCCTTCCCCTTTCCTGATCCCCTCAAAGCAATCCCTCCTCCACAGTCTAGCACTGACTCTTCAACCCTCTCAATAATCTCTTACAAGACTTTTTAAAGTTATCCTGAGCAAATGGCTCCCCTTCTCAAATAAAATCTATTTACCTTAAGGAAGGGGAATGTGTCTTGTACTTTGTCATCTTGTCCTTGATGCCTGTCATCGAGCCTGGCAAATAATAATAATGATGAGAATAACAACAACAACAGCTATGATTTATAAGTGCCTACTCTGTTCAAGACACAGTGAAAGCAACTTGAAATACATCAGCTGAGCTGAGCTTGACAAGGACTAGATATCATTAGCTATCACTTGAAAGATGAAAAATTAAAGATCAGAGTCATCAAGTCACTTGCTCCATCCAGACCATACAGCCTGTATGTGATGGAAATATTGTTCTGACTCAGAATGATCTGAGGGAAAGCTGTATTAGTCTGAATGGGCTGAGCTCTGCTGCAGTAACAAACTCTAGTATCTGTGGTTTTATACAACAAAAGTGTATTTTTTACTCATGTGAAAGCTGCCTCAGAAGACCAATGGAATAGAACAGAAGACCCTAAAACAAACCTTCAAATCTTTAAATACCTGATTTTTGACTAAGGGAGACAAAATATTACATAGAGGAGAGACAGCCTCTTCAACAAATGGTGCTGGACAAACTGGACAGCCACTTGCAGAAAGTTGAAATTAGACCCATATCTTTCTCCATGCATGAGAATCAAATCAAAATGGATCAAGGAGCTAGGAATTAAACCAGCTACCTTGCAACTGATGGAAGACAAATTAGGTCCAACACTTCAGCATTTGGGAGTAGGCAAAGACTTTCTCAACGTGTCTCCTAAAGTGAAGGAAGTAAAGTCAAAAATCCGTGAATGGGATGCCATAAAGCTAAAAAGCTTTTTCATTACCAAGGAAACAATCAAAAGAGTCAAGGGGTTTCCTACGGAAATGGAGAGAATCATGGACTATGATTCCTCTGACAGGGATATACAGAATCTACAAAATCCTCAAAAATCTCAACTACATGAACACAAACAACCCAATCAATAAATGGGCCAAAGAGCTAAATAGAAACTTCTCAACAGAGGACATTGATCAAGCCAATGAATACATGAGAAAGTGCTCTAAATCACTAGTAATCAGAGAAATGCAAATGAAAACCACATTAAGATATCACCTTACACCAGTCAGAATGGCAAAAATGAAGAAAATAAACAATAATAGATGCTGGAGGGGCTGTGGAGAGATAGGCAC
>PVKS010038379.1:0-17964 GCA_004027875.1 Aplodontia rufa
TTGCTTTTAATTCTTTAAAATAATTTTTGTACTTAACAAAAAACAGAAATTAGAATTAAGCAGAAGGTGATACAGATTAATGGTAGACTAAAATGTTAGGTAGGAAAAAAAAAGAAAGTAAGAAAATCAGATATTTCTGTGAAAAACAATGGATGTAGCCAAACATAGAGACAGAGAACCCAAGGAAAGGCATAAGCTTTTGGCATTTTTTTTTTTTGAAGTACTGTCTGAAACCTTCTGTAACATGTCAAGAATAGGAACCGTCTGTAACAGAGGAAGAAAGATAGTAGTGTTTAGTGGAAAAACATGCATTTTGAGTCAGACCTGTCTTCAAAGCCAAGGGCCTTTGGCAATTGTAGGGAGGTGTCCTATGCAATTTCCTCATCTGTAAGATTGGCATTAGATACCAAGAATCAAGGCTAATGTAAAGATTAAACCTAACAGAATTAAGAGCAATGTATACATATTGCTTACCTACATTGAATAACGCAAATAAGTCAGTAAGCTTTTGCTAATTAAATATTGCATGTAAGGACAGAATGGATTTTTGTAGTGCTCTCTGGTTTAGGGAAATAGAACACGACACAATACAAATGAAAAAGTCTGAGTAACCATTAGTATTGCTTTAGAACAGAAAGAGACATTATAGGTGGGTGTGACATCAGAACACATAACAGAGATAAGAGGAGCAGAAGACACTCGACACAAAGGGAGAACCAAGAATAAACTCTTAGGTTCAGTTCTCATTATGCCATTTATTCGACATCCATTAAGAGCTCCCCTGCCCTACTCTCTCCCACACAATGCCTGCAAGCAAGAAGCTAAGCCCAGAGTGGAAGAAATCAATAAGCAAACCAAAAAATGCCCGTGATCCCAGTGACTCTGGAGGCTGAGTCAGGAGGATCGCAATTTCAAAACCAGTCTCAAAAAATTAGCAAGGCCCTAAGAAACTTAGCAAGACTCTGTTTCAAAGTAAAATACAAAAAAAGGTTGGGGATGTGGCACGGTGGGTAAGTGTCCCTGGGTTCAATCCCTGGTACCAAATAAACAAAAATAAATAAATAACCCACAGTGTGGTGACTGCTAAGAGCGGTACATGCAGACATTGAGGATTAGTTGGATGGGCACTTGTTCAGCACTGGCTGCATGTCAACAGCTGTGCTAGGTTACTAGGCTTTAAAGATGAGCTAAAACAAAGGCTCCCAGCTTATAATCTCATGATGGAAAAAAGACAAACAAATAACAGCAATGACAAATAGGATTTCCCTGCCATCATAAAGGAAGAAGCACTTGATGCTGTCTTACATGGTGGGGAAGATAAGTTACCAAAATGGGGAGCTTCTGGGAATAGTTCATGTTTGAGCTATGGTATGAATGTTCAATTAATCAGATTTCAAAAACAAGCTGAAGAAGAGAAGGAGGAGGAAGAGTGCAGGAGGAAGGAAGGGGAGACGCAAGAAAGATTCCAAGCAGAGGAATATCAGAGACCAAGATGAAGTTCTAAACAACATGAGTTTGAATACATAGGCATTTAAATATTGGAGAACATAAAAATCACGAAAATAGTGATGAAAAACCCTATCAGTCTGGGAGTTGGGACTTTATCCCGTAGCTGGTAGGGAGACTCCAAATCTCTTTTAAAGCTGCGGAAAGCAAATAATGATTGACCCTTTGTAAACAGATTGTGCCAGTGACACTTCATATGTAGAATCTGAAGTCTAAACTTGGAATGAGTTAGATCGCTGGCTTGGTGCATTTTATTGGCAATTGAAACAGAAAGAAAGGCACCCATTGGAAAAAAATATGAAAAAGATAGACGTACAGAAGATGGTAAAATGTTGGTTGAAAGCCAGGAGAAAGAGATGTAGGACGAGGCCCAAAATAGGCAATCTGGTAAATAACAGTGTTGGGAGATGTGTTAGAGGATATTCAAAATGATAAATAGGTATAGATATTCTCTCCATTCTCTATAGAGAAAAATAAAAATAGTATATTAAAAAGTGAATATGCTTATGTGTGTGCATGCATGTGTACATACAGAGAGAACTTGGAGAATAGTAAGTGAAATTCCTGAGACAGGATAAGGTTGTCAAATAACTGGAGATTGAACCCTTAACTAATCTGAGGGGGCAAGTGGAATGAGAAAAGCAAACCCCTCTAAGATTCCTAAAAAGAACGGCTTCAAAAATTTAAAGGAAAAACTAGGAGAACAGTGTCCTGAATTTCTAAGATAGATGAAAGAGGGCACACACACAAATGCTTGAATCTCATGCAGGAAATGGGGAGGGTGCAAAGGGACTAAAAAATTGCCAGTGAGTTCAGGAAGGAAATTCTTTTCTGCACTAAGTAAGATAAATTTTGGTAGCATGAAGGTTTCAGAAGCCAGACCACTATGAGTCAAAAAGTGATTAATAATCAAGCAAATATTACTGATGATCTAGTAAATACTGCTAATCATGTGGACATTTTAATGAGGATGGAAGGTAAATAACAAATGATTGCTTAAGGCACAAACAGGATTAAAGCAAATCTTTCATTTTAAGTTGGAAAAGGATTAATGATATCTACAGACAAAAAATAAAGGTAAGTAAGGATAAAATGAATGAAGCTGTCAAAAACAGAAGTGATACATATTAAACAGAAGAGGCTGAGACTAAAGAAAGAAGAAGGCATTGGTCTTGAATAGGAATTGCCTATAACCTTTAAGGCATAAATGTTTATGCCTTAAATGCAAAGAGAAAGGAAAGCTAGTTGCAGGTAGTTACGGTAGAATAAATTTGACATAGCACATCTATAATTTCTCCTTCCAATTTGAGTAGGCTACAGTATAAATGTTTTATTTCTCAGTTTACCCTGTATAAGATTTACTGTGCTGTCTAAATCTGAAGATTTGTGCTCTAAAAAAATGGACTGCCATTATCTGTCTGAATATTGCTTTCCACACTCTCTCCTTTCTTCCTCATTCTATTTGCCAGGATGCTTTTCCCCCCATGTGTTATCTCTCTTTCTCTCTGTGCTCCATTCTGCTTGGTTTATGAATATGCTGATTATTCCCCCCCACACACACTGCATCTTCTATTTAATCAATGGAGTTTTTTGGTAGTAATGAATCCAAACTTCTTATAAGTTTTGGAGGATTGTTTTTCAAATCTGTCTAAACTTTTTGGAGACTCTTCTTTTCGTTCATTTTATTGCCTATAACCATTTACATTTACCTAGGATGAATCTTATGATTCTATTATTTTAAATTATTGAGGATGCTGGTTAGTTCTGGCAACTCTCGTTCATGGTTCATTTTTTCTTATGTTTTCCATAATTTCTGTGATCTCATTTTTAAAAGCCTTATCTATGCAAGTCTTGTGTGGCCTCAGTCTCGGGTTTACTCCTCTAGAGAATATTTGAGTGGAGCACAATAACTTTTATATGATAATTTCTTGGTTCAAGCCTTCCAAGATGATGTAGATCGTGTAAATTATAATCTCAAAGCAACATGAAGAGGCCAGTCTGGGAATATTCTCTCTCGTTTCTCCCTCACCCAAGCTCCAGGCTTTGGACAGACACACTGTCTTGTCTATGCCTTTATTTGTGGGTATAATTCCTCTGGTCCACTCATTCCAGTATCCTCACTAAATCCAGCTCCCTCCCTTGTGAAGACTCATGGCCTTCAATCTACGCTGTGAAGTAAATAAATTTAAGTCCTTGCTTTGCCAAGCTCTGCATGGCAACTTCCAGCTTAATGTTCAGGGCACTCAAATATCAGCCGGGAATTTGGCCTGCGGTGTTCAAATACTTTCTTTGTATTGGTCCTGGAAGTTTTCACTAATTTCCTATAAGTACAGCACTTCATTTAAAGAATAGACATTCTAATACACTCCATTTCCATTCATGGAAAAGACTTTCCATATTCTTTTTTTTTTATTATTTTAGGGGTTTGAACTCAGGAACACTTCACCACTTAATCACATTCCCAGCCCGTTTTTTTTTTGGAAACAGGGTCTCACTAAGTTGCTTAGGGCCTCACTGAGTTTTGGAAGTTGGCTTTGAACTTACAATCCTCCTGTCTTGGCTTCCGGAGCCACTGGGATTACAGGAACACACCACTGCACCCAGCAAGATTTTCCGTAGTCTTTATAATCTATCTTTCAGGAAATGAAAATTCTCATTACTTCCCGGCCTACACTATCTTATAGACATCATGGCCAGTCCCATTGTTTAATTTTATAACTGCAAATTTCTCTTTGATATCCTCTCCTTGCTGGGCAATAAACCAATGATGTATCTATCTAATTGTGACTTCTCATTAGCATTGGAAAAACTAATAGGAACATGAAATTTCATATGGCCCAAGAAGTTATAACTTCTCGCTGTAAATCACCTTCACATTCCATTCAAGCCCTTGTTTTCTCAGCCAGTAAGTAGCCTGACCATTTTTTCTTCCATTTGCATCTTGTATCCCATCCTTCAAAAGGACCTGTTGGCACCCCTTCCAGAACATATGAAAATAAGCTATTTCTTGCCATTTATAATGTGAAATCTTGATCTGTGTCATCATTATGATAATTTTTCTGAATGAGTGAAAAATGTATTCCTCCTATGTGCACCAAAGTCCATCCTTCACTAAGCAGCCCAAGTGACCTTTTAGAAGTGTAGGACTATAAAAATGCTTTAAATCTCTGCCTCTTCGTCAGCTCACTGAGGAGTTTGCAGTGTCTGAGCCCTGGGTGCTTTGTCGTGTTTGTCTAGGTTACCCTCTCACACACAGTTTTCAGGCAACGTTGGCTTCTGTTCTGTTTCCAGAGCATGCTGACATCTTATCTATCTCAGGACTTCTGCTTTTTCTATTCCTTCAGCTTGGAATTCTTTTCCCTGGACTTACTACTCAAGGCTGACACATCATTCAGATAGCCAAATTATATTTTCTCTAAAGAGCTGATAACTCTTTAGAGAGTTATAAAATTGCCATTAAAGAAGAATTTTGCTTAAAGTAAAAAATAGAGATATATGAAGCTAAATGTCCCTGCTGAATCAGAGCCACGAAACTTCCTCTGACCAGTCACTCTACCAGATTATCTAAGCTATAATTCTCCCTGGACTTATCAAAAGGGACTGATTTTATTTTATTTTTTTTAGAGAGAGGGAGAAAGTGAGACAGAGAGAAAAAAGAGAAAATCAATTTAATTTGCCATCTGGCCTTTGCTTCTCTGACACTTCGTTGTGTATGTGGTTCTGGGGTTTGAACCCAGGTCCTTGCACATGCCAGGCAAGCGCCACAATCGCTGAGCCACAATTCTAGTCCTAAGGGACTGAATTTTTATAAATCACTTGTTCACATGAGTTCATTGATGTATTACTTATTTTTCCCTAGGAGAATATAAACTTAAATGATATCCCCAGCAACACAAACAGTGTTGGACACAAAACAGGTGCTTAGGAAACACATGAACACACACATGTGCATATATGCACTTTACCTCTTAAGTCCATGTTTTCTTTGTTTTTATTTTCAAATAAAACACTTTAAGATTCACACTATGATCAAAATTATGAAATATTCTTCTCCTGATGCATTCAGCTTTTGCATTTTTTCTATTCTAGTTTACCTTGCTACCTTCTTCCGTATGTTTCTGTTACTTTCCCCATCTATTCCACGTTTTCTTTAATTATAAAAATTAAGTGTAAACTCAGCCATAAGTATAAAGTTATACTATTAGTCTATTAATAATAAAGTTATGAAATTACCATTTGGAGGAGAATGGTGCATAAAATAAAAATAGAGATATTTGAAGCTACTTCTATCAGATATAAAAATTATTGACCTTTCTCTTCAACTTATCTCATATAGTATGTAATGTTACAGCATACTGCAGATGAGTATTTTCTATGGAAAATATTATTCAACAGACATTTCATGTGTGACAACCATGTATTGGGCACTAGATCAATCCCTGAGGACCCAAAAATGGGGAAAGGGAAAATATGCATTTGCCTCACCTCTCTGAAAGCAGTTATGGGTACTGGGTATGCAGCTATGAAAAATAAAAAACATGGTGTGCATTTTATAATTTTTTACATCATATATGAAAACCTCACTAAGGATATATTATTTCTTAGAGGAAAATAAGGAAACAAATTTGGTGTTTTCATAGAAGGCAGAGTACTTACAGGAAACCACAGAAATGAATTCTCAAAAATTACAGGTAATCAGTCACTATGGCTAAAATGAGCTGTGGCTCAGAAGCTCCTACCTGCTCCTTTTCTGCATTTCTTTCCCTAGTTATTAGTCGTCTCAGAAAGTAGCACTTCTGAAGTAATTATTTGTTCCCTTGTGGGTTCACAGAAGGCAGACGGTTTCCTTTATATACATGTATTACGACTTTAGAATCTACCTTACATGTGGGTGCACGATGAATTCAATACAAGAAGAATGCATTATAGTTTGTACTTGCACTGAATTAATATTTATGAAATTTAATGTTTATTTTAAAGCTCAATCCATTTTCAAGGATAATATGCCAGTACCATCCTCCTTCAAATTAAAAATCAAATTGAACAAGGTAGCAGAACCCCAGGTGTGCTCACCCAGTCGCTACCATCCCACATGAAGTGTAATCCTGACTTCTGTGGCCATCATGGAATTTTGCCTGCTTCTGAACAGGATCATATGATACATACTGTTATATTTTTTTTAAAGAGAGGGACAGTGAGAGAGAGAGAGAGAGAGAGAGAATCAACTTTATTTAGTTTTCATGTGGCTTTTGTTGCTCTAACACTTCGTAGTGTATGTGGTGCTGGGGATCAAACCCACATCCTCTCGCATGCCTGGCAAGTCCGGTAACCGCTGAGCCACTGCTCCAGCCCTTACATACTGTTATTTTGTCTTCTTTTGATCAATATTTTGTTTAAGAGATCCATACAAGTTTGTATGTAGCTGAAATCTATCCATTCTCATTGCTGCAGAGTATTATTTTTGTATGGCTGAGTGATATTTTTATTCATTCTACTCTTGATACTAAGTATTTTCAGGTGATTAAAATAATATTGCTATAAACATTCTTGAAAATAACTTTTGGTGGACATATGTATGAATTGCCAGGGAGTATACATGTAGGTGTGGATTGTATTTAAGTCTCTAGTAGATAGTGTTAAAATCGTTTTTGACTTTGTTGAACAAAATTCCACTCCCACTCACAGCGTGAGAGAGTTTCTGTCGAATCTGTAGTGTCTACATTCTAGCCATTGAGATGGGTAGTGATATCTATTCATTGTTTTATATTCTCTGGAATGAAATCAAGCATCTTTCTACAATCTTGTGTTTCTGATGATCTTCTTTTGTGAGGTGACTTTTCAAGTTTGGGCTTTTTCTTGACTGTTTTTTAAATTATTTTATTTTATGCTCTTATTGTTTTATTAATTGAGCATTATCCTTTGGGATTTATAACTTAAATATAACTTTATTGTGTGCTAAATTTTATTTATGATGGTGCTTATTTTCCTGTTTTTGGTGAAAGGTAGGTGTTGGGTTTGAATCTGGAATGTCCCTAAAGGCTCATGTATTGAAGACTTGGTTGCCTAAGCAGCAGGGGTGGGGCTCATAGGAAGTGATCTGGTTATCAGGGCTCTGATCATCATTGGATTAATCCATTAAGAGATTCGTAATTTGAATAGTCTATAAGGAGGTGGTGGAAAACATCAGAGGTGAGACTTAGTAGAAGGGAGTAGGTCTTGAGGCTGTGCCCTTAGGGGCTACTCCTTGTCCCTGCTTTCTTCCCCTGCTTCCCAGCTGCCCCAAGGTGAGCAAATTTTCCTCTGCCACACCTTCACACCTTTCTGCCAGCATCTTCTGCCTCATCTCAGGTCCACAACAATGGAGCTGGCCAACCATGGATTGAAACTGTGAACCAAAATATACTTTTGCTCCTTTAAATTGTTCATTGAAGGTATTGGTCACAGTGACAAAAAGCTACCATTGTAGAGATAAGGCTATTAGAAGGGTCATTCACTCTGCTTCACTGAAGTGGCACATTTGCCATAACTCAACTGAATGTACGTACATGGATGAGATTCTGGAACTTCTATTCAATTCACTTATCTATGTATCTATTCTTGCAGGAATAGTAAGTCATTTTACATATTAGGCTTTGTTATAATTTTTGAAAAATAATAGTATAATTTCTCAAACTTGGTCTTTCTTTAACAGTCCCTTGAATGTTGCTGTGTCTTTGACTTTCCATATATAATTTAGAATCAGTTTTGTAGTTGATGCATGCACATACATATGCACAAACACAACTATTAAGAATTGTTTGGGGGCTGCAGCCAGCAGTTACAGTGCTTGCCAGGCATGCGCAAGGTTGCAGGTTCAAACTCCACCACCACGTACATAATGAACTACTGGAGCAACGAAAGCCACATGAAAATCTAGATAAAATTGATTTTTTCTCTCTCACTGTTCCTCTCTCTCTAAAAAAAAAAAAAAAAAAAAAGAATTGCTTAATACTGTGTGAACATCTTTGCAAAAGCAAGCACTTCACTCTTGGACTAGGACATGTTCCCCACTGTTTTACATCTTCTTTAAAATTTGCTTCACTAATAAAGTAATATTATGTAGTGTTCTATTATTCTGTGTGAAGTTATTATACATCCATCTCCTTGAAAGACTTACTTCTTGGATTTGATGTTTTCAAAACATATTACAAAAGGTATCTTTTAAAATTTTATTTCTAATTGATTGCTCTTGGTACCTATTGATGTTTCATTTTTCTAGACGTATCTACCTTGACCAGTACTATATAGCTTAATAGTTATACATGCTTTTTCACATTTACATACACTATAGGGCTGTCTATCCTTAGCTTATTAAAGTACAATATTATACAAGGAGTTCACTTATAATCACAATAAAACTTTTAATTAATTTGGTTAGAACCTCACTTTTAAAACTTTTAATTAAATTTAGAGCTTCACTTTTATCATGTTTTATCATTGTATTTTTTACTCATTCTCACATTCAAACTTTTGATATATCACTCCAACTCTCATATTTAAAAGTATATTTTAATCATATGCAGTGCTTTTTTAATAGAAGGCTCCTACTTCCTAAATATGTCATATCTTTTTAATTGTATTTTGGTTTAATTTTCTAATGAATGAGATTTTCCCCATTTCTTTTTTTTTTTAAGAGAGAAGGACAGTGAGAGAGAGAGAGAGAGAGAGAGAGAGAGAGACAGAGAAACAATTTTTATTGAGTTTTCCATATGGTTTTCGTTGTTCCAACACTTGGTTCTGTACATGAGTGCTGGGGTTTGCTCCAGCCCCAAATATAGTGATTTCATGACCAACCAAACTGTAGGCGAATGGAAACACTGATGAAAGCCATTTACTGTATTTCTTGACTCTGCCCTAGTTAGTAGCTATGGGAGCAGCATCATGTTATACTAATATATGACCTAGTGGTACAAATTACTCCACAAAATTTCTACTTCCTGAAAATGCAAATCTTTAAGAAACAGATAAAGGGATAAACATGAAAATGCTTGCTGGAGCTTCTGCAGTTGACATCAAATAACCATCTCCATGGACCTCTTTCCACAATTTTAGGCCAATAAATCAAAATAATTTCTAGATACTGACACTTGTATCATGCCATATATAATTCTAAAACATATCAACATTGTGCCTCAAATCTTTCTTTTTTCCTCTGTACATTTTTCACTTCTTTTGGTACTGCCACTAAAACTATTATACAAATCTTGACTCATCCAATTGCTAATATAATGACATCTTTGAAAGGAGAATTCTGAGTATATGGCTTCTTTGTTGGATTTCTATAGTTCTCCACTGAGTCCAAACACTTCAAGTTGATTCATTATCTTATGTATGCCTCCAGAGCTTTAGTATTTGCTCCTGCCTTCCTGCCACCTAAAAACACTATATGCACACACACAGGCACATAGTCAGATCTTGAACTCAGTCTGAAGCTCCAGGCACACCAAAATTGTGGCTCATTCTTACTGGTGCCCTGACATTGTGACAGCAATTTGAACATTAAATTTACTACTTTTTTTGTAATTGTTATCACTGGTCTAAAATGCCAAACACATTTGAACGTTTATTAAATGTCAGTTAAATTGAAATCAGATTAAACTGTTAAAAAGAACTGACAAAATGAGAAAATTTGAATATGAATATGAAAAGTCAGGTTTCAAATTCCAGCTGTGTTCACTGTGCCTCTTGGGAATCTGAGCTCTTATGGTCTTCCCTGGAAACATGCAAGAATTATTTATAAAGAGAGAATTCAAGGAAGAATATAAATATTCAACCTCAGTAGTAATTAAAGAAATTGAGTTTAAAACAATAATGAGAATATAACTTTTCATTTCTCACAGGGGAAATGACTACAGTAGGGCTCATTATCAGCACAGGTGCATAAGAGGCCAAGCTCGGGTACTGCTCAGCCCTAATAACTGGTGTAGGCATTCCAAAAAGTAGTTTTAGGAATTTTAAAAGTATCATTGCCAATCCACTTCTATCAACCTATTTTAAATTGAAAAGAGTCCTGGCACTGAAAAAGATTTCAGAAGAAAAGATTCACCACAATGATATTTATAACAAGAATCAAAAATAAAAACAACCTAAATTAGAATAATTATTACATTAATCAAAGTTTATCCATATAGTAGTCTCATCATATATTTACATGCTGTATATGAAATTTCTATAATACTTTGACAAAATTTTATTATATCATGTTGATAAAAACAGAACTCAATTATTCACTAAGAATGAAAAAAATCAGTATGTAGTAACATCTCTATGTATAAAAATGATTTTAGTGTTTCAATCTATTTTTTCTTTTTTGTATTTTCCAAAATTGAACAACAAATATACATTATAATCAGAGTGCTAAGTAAAATGGAGCTTTTGTTTTTAAATCATGATTTGGAAAACAAAAATAGAGTCTTGAGAGTATTGAACTATACTGTATGTTGTCGATTTTCTTATCTGATAACTATTTGCAAACTATCCTTGAGTCTAGTTAATATTTATGAACTTATGAGTGGGGCTCTATTTTTTAACTTGTATAGTTCAATACTTACAATAGTTTTGGAAATCACTTTAAGTTCATGCAAGCTTATTCTAGATTGCTGGTAGAATGGTGAATAAGCAGACAGATTAAAATATTTTTAGCATACTGATAAGTTTAATATGAAGGCTGAAGTTGAGAGGGAAGTCAAGAAAATGCAGGTTTTGAGCAAAAAACAAAACAAAACAAAACAAAACAAATCCCTAGTGTAGTAGTTGTAGGGAAAATTGAGGGTTAATTGAAGGAGATCATGAGCTTAACTAGACATTTTCAAGTTGAAAGCAGCTTTGAGTAGACAAGCATTTGACCAAAAGAACTAAACAGAAACTTCTTAATAAAAGAAACACAAAAAGGACAATAAATACATGAAAAATAAAGTTCAATGTCTTTAGCAATCAGGGAAATTCAAATCTAACACTAAGGTTTCATCTCATTCCACTAAGAATGGCAAAAATGAACAACAATAAATGCTGGCGGAGTTATGGGGAGAAAGGAACACACACACACGCACACATATATGTGTGTTTATATATATATATATATATTTTTTTTTTTTTTAAGAGAGAGGGACAGTGAGAGAGAGACAGACAGAATCAATTTTTATTTAGTTTCTCATGTGGCTTTCATTGCTCCAACACTTCACTGTGTACATGGTGCTGGGGATCTAACCCACCTACTCGCACATGCCAGACAAGCGCCAAAACTGCCAAGCCCCTGCTCCAGCCTCACTTGTACATTGTTGGTGAGACTGCAGACTAGTACAGCCACTCTGGAAAGCAGTATGTGAATGCCTCAAAAAACTAGGGATGGTACTACCATATGAACCAGCTATCCCACTGCTGGGCATTTTCCCAAAAGATTTAATCAGCATGCCACAGAGACATAGCCACATCAATGTTTATAATGTTTATAGCAGCACAATTCACAAAAGCTAAATTGTGGAGTCAACCCAGATGCTCATCCATAAATGAATGGATTAAGAGATTGTAGTATGTGTGTGTATATATATATAATGGAGTTCTACTCAGTTATTGGAAAGAAAAAAAATTATGGCATTTGTCAGTAAATGGATGGAAATGGAGAGTACCATGCTAAGTAAAATTAGCTGAATTCTGAAACTCAAAAATCAAAAGTTTTATCTCATTGCAGAAGCTAGAGTAAAATAAAGAAAAGGTAGAGGGAAGGATAAGATTACATAAAGAACCATTCAAATACAAATTAATAGATTAACAGAAGGAAGTCTAGTAGAGTTGAGAAGAGAAGGGAAAAGGGGAGGAAGAGGGTAGGAAAAGGGGGGAATAAAAAAAAGCATGTTTTGCATCTTTAAGATACTAAACAATTCCCCACAAAATCAATAAAAACTGGAAAAAAATCAAAGGGAGATCAGCAGAGAAAAAATACCAGGAGTGGGAGTAGGTAAGGGAGGAGGATTATTGCTGGAGAGTGATATTGGCCAAATTATATTATCATATTGTGTACATGTATGGATATGCAACAATAGATCCCATGGTTATGTGCAACTGTAATTCACCAAAAAAAAGGGAAAAAAAGAAAGAAAAAAAAATGGATATCCAAAGGAGGTAAGAGGAGTATGTGTTAAACTTCTTATAAGATTAGTTTTTAGTTCTTTTGACTTCTTCTACATCAATAATGATTAAAGAGTAGCATTTAGAACAGAACTAAATAAAATTTAAGTCAATGATGAATAAAAATACCACCCTATTACCCCAGGGACACAAACTGAAGAGATTTATTATATTTTACATATTATATTGGTTATGCTGTATAAAAAAATTTTTTTCACAATTACCTGTGTTTTATATCATCTATCATTTTGTCTATTTCCAACGAAAGTCTTTTATTCTCTTCTGAAATTTTAGTATGTGCTATTGAAATATCTGCATAGTCTTTTGCCACATTAGAAAGCTCAATATCCCACGTCCTTTTCTTTAAGAAAATCATATAAAAAATCAGTTATATATGTTTAATAATCAAAAGGAAAGTATATATGTAATAAAAATCTGAATTAGAAGAGCCAGTACTTGAGAATACAGTTTGGAGCTCTGTTGGGAAGTAGGGAAAGGTCAACTTACTGTGGCATAAAACTTATTAAGTGTTTCCACATATTGCTCTCGATAAAGTTTGTGCTTCCAGCACAGTTGATCATAAAGTCTCTTCAAATCTTCTAGCTAAAATAATGCACAGAAAATAAAAGAATTCTGGAGATTTCCCCATTTTTACACAGTAAAAAACATTATATTTCATCTTATATATCTTCTAAAATTTAATCAATATTAAATAAGACTGTAAAAAAACACCAATAGTCTGCTTTCCATTCATAAAAATGGATGTGAATCTGATAAAATATAGCAAATTGAGTATAAAGCCTGGTTTTCAAATGAATAATTAATCATGGCAACAGAATGTGTTTTGGTCATGTAAAAATGGAAATATTAGAAAATTTTAAATCATAATTCATAACATCAACAAATTAAAGAAGAAAATAACATGAACACTGTTAACATTTTGCAAAATAACCATCTGATAAATCACTACCTAGTTTCCATAATTTTTAAACTAATAAAAAGAATAACTACTCAAATATAATGAAGAATCAGCAAATATCCAAATAAATTATGAAATGCTGAATGCATGCCTATTAAACTAAAAAATAAGACCATGCTATTTTTTTTACCATCACTACAATTAATAACATTTTGTAAAAAACTAATCACAATGAGAAAATTAAATCAAGTACTGCTATTACAATATTGACAATGAACTCATAAATTATCTTCAACTTCAGAAATTGGGATTAAATATCTAGAGAAACATAACACTGTATTTAAAGCTGAAATACATGATTTTGGAAAATAATTGGACACAGAGATAAGGAAATTGAAAACTTTTATCTACCAGAGTAATAATTTGCTTTCAAAATATAGTAACAATTATATAACATATTTATATAAAATATTTGGAAATAAATTCAATAAAAAAAAAAAGAACCCATATAGAGAAAACATGAACATCAGGAACAACCCCAAGCCAGCTGAAGGACCAACCCAGGCCTCTTCAGGTCCAGGTCCCAGCACATGCCCAGGACTGACCAGAGGGGAAATCCCCTCTCAGAGCAGCCTCCACCTACCTGACATCTCACATGCTTGTCGGGGCCTTTTATGGTCCTGGCCAGCAGGCACTCAGGACCCTACTTGTAGGACCCTCATCCAGAGCAGCCAGAACGCAGCAGAAGGACTGGCCCAGGCCTCTTCTGGTCTGGGCCCCAGCACATGTCCAGGACCAACTGGAGGAGCAACCCCATCTGGAGCAGACTCTGGCCCAGGGGTGCCCAGGAAAACCCAGGTTCAGATTTCCAACCTAGAGCTTGGATCCAAAAGGTGGAGCAAAACCAGGATCCAGGCAGAAGGAGTGACTTGAAGAAGATGATTATCAAAGAGGTGATGTCTGATCCAACCCTTTGACTTGCAAGGAAAATCAACTTGCAGACCTATCTACCTTCTCTGCAGGGAATTGCAATTCAGAGATCCAGAAGAATCTCTTCAAAAATGAAAAATCAAACTAGAAGAGGTTCTTCCCAAACCCACAACTCCCCTAAAAAGGATACCACAGAGGGGGACCAACATAAAAACCTTGAAATAATCATCAATGATCTGATTACTAAAAGTAACAATGAATTTAAAAAAGATATTAGGAAGGGACTAAGTGAGAAACCTCAAGAGATGAAAACCTCTATTATCAAAGGAATAGGCATACTCATAAAGGAAGTAACAGAGCTAAAATCTGCAGTCAATGACATGAGAGGAACTATGGGTGAATTTAATAATAGACTAACTTTTATAGAAAAAAGAATCTCAGCTCTTGAAGAAAGAACTTCTGACAATGATGACAGGCTGAGTAAACTCGAGTGCATGGATGACAAAGAAAGGAAAAAACCTTCAAAACATGAACAGAATTCTCAAAATGTCTGGGATGAAATGAGAAGAAACAATCTAAGAGTAATTGGGATGCAGGAAGAAATTGAAATGCAAACAAATGGGATAAGGAACAATGAAACAGTTAAAGAAAAATTTTCCCATGTAAAAATAGAGTCACATGCTCATCTAGGAAGTGTATTATAGGCTTCCAATAGGCCTAATCAAATGAGAACCTCACCAACACACATCATATTCAAAATCTACAACAGGGAAATCAAGGACAGAATATTAAAAGCTGCAAGGGAGAAACACCAAACCACATTCAGAGGCAAACCAATAAGAATCAACTCTGACTTTTCAGCTCAGACTCTGGAAGCAAGAAGAGCATGGAAGGAGATCTTTCAACGTCTGAATGATTGCAACATGCAGCCAAGAATACAATACCCAGAAGAAGGAAGATGGCGGTCACCCCAGCAGCACTGACTCCGTGACGCTCTTGAGAGCCACCTCACACTGCACGTCTGCACGCGGATTCCCATGGTAGGACGAACCTCCCAATACGGGCAAACATTACCCCTTGCTAATTCTTTAACCCCAAAAGAATAGTGAAGAGCATTAATGTAAAATAAAAGGAGGAAGTTTGTGGCAAATGTATGGCCAGCCCCACACCCGGCGGGAGGGGAACTTCCCCATAGGGGAGCAAGTTACCCCTAATCATATCCCCTAATCTGGCCTCGAACTCCCTGACTTGACTGCTCTTCATATATATGAACTTTGAATTAAGTTTGGGTAGATTTTGCTCTCAGTAGCAAAATTACACCGGGTCCTGCGAGCGGCTGCAGCCGCGGCGCGCTTCCCTGTGGGCGAGGAGGTCTGCTCAGCGTAAAACACGCTTTCGGTCTCTCCATGCCGGGCAGAGGACTGCAATCTAAAACGGAGAAAGGGAGCGAACTTCCTAACCACGTACCCTAGCCTGGCCCCCTGTGAACGCCCTGATTTGACTGCTATTCATATATATGAACTTGGAATTAAGTTCGGGTAGTTTTTGCTCTCAGTAGCAAGATTACGCCGGGTCCTGCGAGCAACTGCAGCGGCAGCGCGCTTCCCTGAGGGCGGGGTTGTCGGCTCAGGGAAGAAACGCTCTCGGTTCTCTCCGCCGCTGGCCAGAGGACTACAATCTAAAACGGAGGAAGGGAGGGAACTTCCTAACCACGTACCACTGTGAACTCCCCGAACTGACTGCTCATCATTTTACCTAATCTTGCATAAAGCGCTGGGGAGAAATTGCTAACAAACTTGTCGGCGGCCCATCACCATTGTGATGTGTCCCCGAGGGCGGGGCGAGTCTTCCAGCCTTAGCCTCTGCTTGTAACCGGCCTCAGGAAGCTTTGAATATATGGGGCAGCTTGGGCTCCACCTTAGCTTCTGAGCTCCTCGCATAGCCAAGGCTGAGTAGCCCTGGACCTCTCAAGCAGGTCGCCTCCTAGTGCTTGCAACGGAGAATCACAAAAACACTGGAAGGACCTGGCCCTTTTTCTGAGGACCTCAGCCAACCACACAAAACAGCTCTTGGGCCATCTGGTGATCACAAGACACGCAGAGTGGGTCACCACTGATCCTGAGAAAGTGAGACTCAGGCTAACCACTCTCCTTGGATCAGTCAGAGACCCACAGCTTATATAAAATGATCAACTTGATTGTCTACAATTTCTGAGCGCCAGGTCCAAGAAATATCTGGAGTGTGGATTGGCAGGAAGCAACCATCACAGGATTCAGCCCAGGGGGAGTTAAATACCCCTTTGCTACAGAAAATTTTAGAGGAGATCCTCTAAGAAAATTCAGGCCACCGGACTCAACCAATCTGCTTCTCCCCAAACAAGCTCAACTCCGAAAAATCCCCAGCCTGATGCCGGACTTCATTGCACCACCACATGATACATACCTTCGGATCTAAGGGTCAGAAATTCTCAGAACTGTAACAACTAGTTTTGCGGGGTTTTTGGTGGTGTTTTTTTTCCCCCTCTTTTTACTTTTTATTTTTTATCTTTTTCATTTTTTTAACAGGATTCCGGCTGAAAAATAATATTTTTGAAATTTTTAACATTACTGTGGGTTTTTGGGTTTCTCTTTTGTTGTTGTTGGTTTTTTTTTTCTTTCTCTTCTTTCTTTCCCTTCTGTTTCCTCTGCTCCTTTCTTGCCTTACAATCAATACTGAATTCCGGTGGAGGCGGATGTAAATACTTATCGGTGTGTATGTATTGGTGATTGGCTCTTGTTACTTTATTTCTTTAGGTCTTATTTAACCCTACTGCTAACTTCTTTCTCCAATGTACTCTGGTAATCCCTAAATTTAAGCATCTTTATCTCATTCTCACCCCATGTCTTTACCCTATCTACTCCCCAGTCCTACGTACTCCTCAGTCCTATTAAAATAACCTACTCCACCCCACTCCCTAGTTCCCCTATACTTTATAACAGGTGTGTTTTTATACTTCCCCAATTCACTTCCTTGACTTCCGAGTCAACCCTTCTCCCCAATATCAGAGAGATCCCATCATTTGAAGAAATTGAAACCCCTGAAAACAGCTACTTGCTTGGTATCATACTACACAGTGCAGTTCTCTCAAAGAAAGCTGCCACTATTGGTGCTAATCATCAGCTACTCTGTTTCAGTTGAAACGGAATAGTATTCGCGCCTATAGCCTCTCTTAACCAATTCAAATCTTCACTGGAAGACACCAACACCAGAGTAAACTCTAATGAAAATAGATCTTCAGCACCTGAAGAACAAGTATCGGATAATAAGGATCGCTTAAACAACATAGAAATCAAGAAGAAAAGTGAGATAAACAGCTTATTTTACATAATCAAAACTTCTAAGTAATATTTGATGAAATGAGGCATAATAATCTGAGAATCATTGGCCTGGAGGAAAATTCTGAACAG